>PVJA010011842.1:30329-53719 GCA_004027025.1 Myocastor coypus
TTACAGGTGTGAGCTACCACGCCCGGCTGCATACTTAATCTTCAAAAGATTGTATGCTATAGGAGTTGTGATCCCATTTTATAAATGCTTAAACCAGGGCAAAACAAACTTATACTGAAAGTCATAGAGCTAATAAATGCTGTAGACAGATTTAGACCCAGATACCCTGACTTTCAACCAACCTCATGCTGTGTCCCTTGTGGGAGATAATATCTTTTGTTTAGTCAACAAGTACTTATGGAACTCTTTTTGCCACATTTTTAATCAGGCACTGAAGCAAGGAAAGCAAACATGGTCACTATCACCATGGAATTTAGGACGGAGCAAGATGGATCAATAGTAAGCTAATAATTAAATACAAAAATTACATAATTAAAATTTACACAAAAATTGCATAATAATACTATTGTAGCTGATGAGTACATATAACAAGATATCTATTCATTCTCTGAATAAGTGACATTTAAAATAAGACCAGCAATACATGAAAAAAAAAGTAAATGCATGAGTATTAACAGGGGTCAGAGAGAAGGAACCAATGTCAAAGGCAAGGGCTGGTGATTTCCACTGTTCCACTGAGAACACAGGGGCCATAACAATAGCACTATATCTCCCAGTCGTGATTCCTTGTAAGTATAGATCCAATTTAAATTTGCTTGAATGTACATGATGGTCAGAATTAGATCATATTCTAGTAAGAGAACTAGTTGCTTAGTCCTAAGATTGAGAATGAAGTGTTGTATGATGCTACAAGCACACAAAGTAAGGAATGCCCTGGGATGGTCTTGAGCCACCGGCCTTGTGCCGTTCTCCCTCATGGGAAAGGGCACATGGAGAGACGCTGGACTGCAGAAGGAAAAGTGTTATGTTGAAGGGGTACCACTCTATCCCTATCTTCTCTGTATTAGGGACATAAGGCATAATTATCGTATTTCCAAGTAATCCACAAGAATCAAATCTTAACTGGCTTATAAATCCAATTGATTAAAACACTGTTTAACAAACGAGTTAATAAAATGAGTAGAAAGTTCAGAAATAGCCTCAAATCCATGCAAGGAAGCAGCACATTATAATTGATGGAGACAAGATGATATGGTGATAATTGATCATCTTTTTGAAAGAAATAAAGTTAGATGCCTCATTTTTCTTTATATCAAAATAAATTCCAGATGAAACAAGAATACATATTTTATTTGAATAGATTTGATGTTGTGAAATTCTAGATGGAAATAGGTGACTAGCTTTGTAATCCTGGCCTAGAAAGGGCCTTATGAAGCTCAGGCTCAGTTTCTGAATTTCCCCAGACCCACAAGGGTGTTGCGCTCTGTTCTTCAGAAAGATGACTGCCTCCCAGCTGTGCTCTGACCGGCCACAAGGCAGAGAGGGCTTCACCAGAGTGCAGGTCTTGAGCTTTGCTACTTCTCTGCCCACTCCCTTGTGGGAAAGCCTGCCTACCAGTAAAGCAGTAGCATGTCAAAAAATGAGAAACCACAAAGTTAAAATTGGACTCTATAAAAATGTAAAACTTCTGTACAGCAACAAACATTACAAACACATGCGCTAGGCCCGGCCAAAGGGAAGCATTGAAGCACAATTCTCCCCTGAATTGACATTAGTGGTTCTGCCTCTTTGCAAATGACTCTTAATGTAATTCAGAATGCCCATGACTTTGAATGGGGAAAAAGCCTATTTGTTTTTTCTAATTTCTAATACTTCCACCTAAAATCAACTTATTTTAATTTTCTTTTTGATTCTGACTGTTGGTACAAATTACATTGTTATTGATTACTTGTGACTTCACCACTAATAGAAGTCAGATATTTTTATGTTATAGCTGCTGTTGATGTCATTTTCCCTCTTGTGTCAATTCTAAATTTATAGAAATTATTGGATGGGTGCAATCCCCTACTGGGTCCCCTCTGTCCTCAGACAGAAGCGTTCTTTCTCTCAATAAATTCTTTCTACTCTTAGCCTCACTTGATCCTAGAATTCATTCCTCCATTTTGGAGAACATAAACTTGGCAGCTTGGACATCTAGCTGGTTAAGAGACTCATTATTTCTTCTACATCATTTGGAGGTCTTCCACCAAGATATGTGGACGGAGGTAAGAGTTTGTTTTTGTTTCATAGATCCTGGATTGTGACTTACTTAGGTAATCAAAAACTTTTATGATGTTACGTCTTTGCCCATTGATTATAATCAGTCAGGCTTTGTTTGATATAATTTTATTAAAATATAATAAACTTAAGTTGAAATCATGGGAAGATGATAAGGTTGTAATGCTTCTTGAGTGTGACATTTAATTCCGATTCTGTGTATGTTACATTTAGACTTAGTTGCTGAATTTACTAGTGTTCCTTGTTCTACCTGCTTGACTTGTTTGACTACCATAGTTTAATATCTTAGCAGTGCAAAAAGAAACCTAATTATTGGACTCATCGCTAGATTTTATTATTTGATGTGTTAATAAAGAAATATATGTGCATATGTGTATATTATCACAAGTTCACATTTTAAAATATTTTATCAAATATGTTTTTATATAGTTAGTTTCTTTTATTTATTTATTTTTTTTGTGTTATACATTTAAAGCTGTGTCTGAAAAGGGCTCCATAGTCTTCCAAAGACTGCTGAGGGCATCTGTGCGGTGGAAAATAGTAACAATACTGTCTTAAGGTAACAGCATCTATGGAAAAATGCTTGTCACATACATGTACTACTTGTCAGCAACACTTAAAGCACCAGACTCTTTAGTTAGATATGGAAGTTTTTGGGGAATCAGGCGCAACACAGAACCTACACACACACACACACACACACACACACACACACACACACACACACACACACTGGTCCTTTCTCCGGAGGTCGATCTGGTATGAATTCAGACTGTTGTAGCTCCTCTGGGCTTGGCAGATCCCTGCTCCACTCTAGAAATCATTCTGTGAGCGCAGCTTGTGCCTGCTTTGTTCCGGGAACAGCATGATCCTTTATCCCCTTCAGGGCCAGTGCTAACTCATGCACTGATAGTCCTAACACAGAAAGTCTTACAAATCAGTTAGATTTTTAAGTAAATAAAATATAAATAGGCAATGACTATGAGTAAATAACATCTGGGGAAAAGTGTTTGGCTTTGCTCCACAGTTAAGAAACACAAACGAAAGGATACTGAAAAATGTCTAACAATTTGGTAAAGTTTTAAAAAATGAACAAAATTCAAGTCAGTTTCATAAAATGTAAGGAAGTGAACAATTGTGCCATTTAATGGGACTGTAAATTACTATTTTTTAAGTTTATCTTAGTATGACCTCTTACCCAAAAATTTCACTTCTAGGAATATATATATATATATATATATATATATATATATATATATATATTCACTATTTACTTATTTATAATTTACAATAGGACAAAGAAACAGCCTTAGATTTTAGATTGTGTATCTGTTGTAATGGAGTCACTCATGAACTCATTGAAGCATTTTGCTTTCTTCCTTGTGTTTTTGCCCATCCCAAGAGGAGGAGCAGCGTTCATGCCTTAGGGAAGCTACATGTTGTACAAAGCAAGATGGGCCGGTGCCTGAGTGTCCTCCCCCATGACTTCTGCTTTGAGTCCATACTGAAGTCCTCAAGGGGTAGGGGGAGGACAAAGGGAATGAATTAGAGCAGCAGAAGTGGGGAGGCCTTTGTCTCCCAGAATTGCCTTTGTTATTACAAGTCTCTCCTGGTTCTAAGTGAATTTTAGAACTGTTTTCTCTAATTTTGTGGGATACACTGTTGGGATTTTGACCGGGATTGTATTAAATCTGTGTGACAGCTTTGGCCATTTTCAGTACTGAAGAACACCTTTATTTCACTTCTTAAGTGAAAAAAAAGCTGGACATCCATGATTTTCTGGTGTGAGAAACCAAAAGTGTAAATAAGGACCAAAATGCATGAAAGATACTATGACACAGGAGGAAAAGGTTCATATGGGAAGGGGAACAAAGGAGCGGGAAGGGAAAAAAGGAGAAAGGAAAAAGAAAAAACTGATAAGAGAAGAAGGAAAAAATAGAAACAAAGCTTTTAAAAAATAAGAAGAGGAAAAGGGGCTAAAGGGAGGGTAGGAAAATGGGAAAAAAGAATCATGTCATATCAGTCACAGGTACAAATAAGCTAGGAGAATATGATCATTACATATGCCTAAAATGCACCAACTGATGTAATTATTTAAAAAGAATGATCTTGAAATTTTTTTATAATTTAAAATAGACAGAGATACGCAAATATCATATAGTCACTCTAGTATAAGAACTCAGAAGAAGAAAAATAAATAAATAAATAAATAAATTGGGGGGGCGGTGCCAGGAATCAAACTCAGGACCTTGTGTTTTCTGCATCCTCAGCCTCTATAATTTTTTTTTTATAAAAGTGGCCTAAATACAAAATGCATTTGGAAGAGTTAAAACAATTAAGTAAGGTTTATTGAAAGTGTTAATGTTTAATTATTTGACCAATCTTACACACCTATATCTATTAATCTAAATAGATTTGATGATGAAAATATATAATACAATCACTGTTAAATTTTTGTTCTTGTCATTTAATTCTATACTATTTGTACTTGTTATGGTTTATGTCTAGTTGTCCCCCCAAAGCCTCATGTAGTCATTGGGTGGAGACTTCTATAGATTGAGACTTGTCTCCTGAGTCACTGGGATTATGTGTTTTAGTACTGATGGGATTATCGGTCTGAGTAGGGCTGGGACTATGAGTATGGTCTAGGGCGGATATCCGAAGGCAGAGAGCCTGTTAGGAATATAAAGAGGGACAGAGACAGACTAGAGCTGTTGCTCTCTGCTGCCCTGTTTGGTTGGCTACCTCTGCCACCATTTTGTTGCTGTTCCACTGCTATGAACTGAATGCTCTCTGTCCTGTTCCACTCAGCCTTGGACCACCTGAGTATGGACTGAAACTTCCAGTAACTGTGAGCTAATAAACCTTTCCTTCCTTCATTTTGAGTGTTGGGTATTTGTCCCAGCAATGAGTAAAAAGTAACTAAGACAATACTCTTGCTTGTTACTGTTTTCCTATCTTTGTTTCTGCTATTTTTACTCTTTAAATAATAATTAAGAAAAACCTGAAAGGTATAACTGAAAGAGAGAGAAAGAGACAGAATATAAGTTTTAAGCAACAAAGAGGAAAGAAAAGAGAAAAGACAAGAAAAAAGGTAGGGAAAAACATGCAAGTACATCTACAAGATGACGGAGGTGATTGTACTGAAAATCTCTGTCAATCTTTTGAAAATAGCCGTTAACGTGTAGATCATTTACCTGGACTAACTTTGTATGTGGATGGCTGAGATCTAAGCCACTACCTGAGGACAGCAATGGGCAATACAAAATCCAAGCTTGAATACCTGACATCTTGGTCTCTTAAATATGTACCATTTCTAATGTCATATTAATTGTTACTGTACTCTCTGTAAAACAAATATGTTTTTAAAAATGATAAAAGAGAGAGAGAGACAGAGACAGAGACAGAGACAGAGAGACAGAGAGACAGAGAGACAGAGAGACAGAGAGAGAATAAAACAAAATAGATGTAGGGAGGTTGGCAGAGTCCACTGCTCCTTCCGTCCTTGGTCCTGTGGGTCCTGTTCTGCTCCTGTGCGGTGCCTTGGATAGGAAAGAGATGGGAGCACCTAGGGAATGCTTAGCCCTGTGCCTCTGGCCACCATGGCCTCAAATAAGGAAGCAGTAAAGCCGGTGGAATCAGAATCCTCTGGCACTGACTTTGTATGGCCTCTGTTTTTGTTGTGGACTGAAAACTGGAAGGATTTCTTTGAATATATGAAGACTCCATCAGGTAGAGAGTGGAGGAGGAGGAAGGAGCCTCTGAAGAAGCTGCCTTTGCACTTGCCCTCTGTCTGAGAGGAACTGAAGGGTAAGATTCAACCTGATTTACATGAGTAAATGTGCGACAATCCCCAACACCCCATTTTTCCATCTTTCTGGCTTGTGCTAAACCTGCCATTATATATCTCCTAACTTCTCCACTATTTCTGTGGTGAGATGATCACAAGAAATGAGAAGCCCGTGTTGTCCTATGATACAACTGGTATCTCTACAGCAGGAAATTTTCCCCTTAAAGACAATATTCACTGAGACTGGAAACACCTTGGATGTAGAATTGGCTGTCATACAAGGCATATGCAGACCAGAAAGAAACAAAAAACTGTAATGCGGTTCCAAAGAACTCAGTTAAAAGCTGGAAGAACAGAGTAAAACATTGTGTGGATACAGTTAACAGGAAGTTCAAATAACCTGCTTGGCTACTTTTCACTCAAGAGGTAGAAATTGGGTCAGAGCCTGTTACAACTTGGCCCGGAGGCTGAGTAATTTGAGGTGTCAAGGGTGCATAAAGCCTGGGTTGAAACTGACCTATGCCTCTGCAAAGAACTTCTTCCACATTGAAGGCAATGGGACAGAATGGCTGACCTGAGGGAGCCTGAACAAACTTTGCTTAGAGCAAGAGGAAGGATGTAAAGTTCCAGGGGACAGTGTGCTGTTGTCGCAGTCTTGTGCTGCAGGGGTTGAGAACCTTCAACCAGAAAATCCTGTTGGCCTTGGTTCTGAAACTAGCCTCATGGGGTAACTTTGAATGCCAAGCTGATTAATTTATGCTGACTCGCCACACAGGTCCACATTTACACCTGAAAGTCATAGAATAGCAAAATATGTTCATGTGTTCATACGAAGGGTAACTAATACAGTCCTTTCATCTGTGGCTACAGGCTAAGGTAAGCGCAAGCAGTGACTGTTAGGCGTCTTTGCTCCATGAACCTGTGCTTATCGTAATACAAGTGAAGGTTCCATGCAATCGTATTTAGAAGGACAAAGAGCTTTGCCAATCTTGCATGCTGTAGTTCGGACTGGGCATTCATTATCTAATTCTCTCTACATTTTTTTTGAATTTCAATGCCATTTTAGGGAGGAAGAACCTGTAGCTTAGTGAAGGTGGGCAGTGCGCAACAGTCTCAAAGCTAGTGTGGATTTAAACTCATATCTGACTTGAGACCCAGGCTTTGAGCCATTATAGGGTATCTCCTGCCCGCTGTCTTTTAGACACTTCAGAAAAAAGTGGGTTCTTTTGTTTCATTTTTGTGCTTGTGGATTTCTTTGTTTTTCTAACATATTCCCAACCAACTCAGTTCTTCAGTTCTTAGATTGTGCCCTGATCCAGAGTACACTGATTTTGTGTTGACCCAAACCCACAAGCTTCTATGCAAGGTGCCACTGATGGCTTACAAATGTACTAAGATGATCGTCACTTTGATCCTTAGTGTTGAATTCACAGTTGAGAAGCCCAGACCTCTCAGATGTTCCCCCATCCCCATGACTATGTCCTATACAAATCAATCATTTTCTTTATTTTCCACAAACTAAAAGAGGCTAGAAGCCCAAGGCAAACTACTAACACAAGGTATTTGTTGGTAAGTTATTAAAATAATACTACTTTTACATCACTAATTTCCCTTGTGATCTATGTTTTTCTTTTTCCAAACATTGTCCAGTTGGGCAAGAATAGACCCCTAAATTGTTGGCAATTTTCCTCAGATATTTATGATTCATACATCAAATTAATTTTGGTTTCTCTTTCTTCAAAATATTTTCAATAACCTGGGGAGGTAGATACTATACAGTTCCATGACCTACCCCATTAACCCAATTAAGTTCTTAAGAGGTAAATGATGAAGAATATGTATTTAGAATTTATGATGGCTTTCCTTACCTATTAATTGAAAAATATATTTGATTTGAACAAAATAGAAGGACAGGAAAGATTGTAAATGTGAGTTCTTGTTCAACTGAGATGACTGAGGTCACAGATTAAAAAATATCCTTCATTAGAAAATGTTGAGCATGTGTTTCAACTGTTGAGTCCTGAGATCTCTGCAACCATGTGCCTGGAAATCTGCACGTTGTCTTTAGCAGGAGGAGGCAGGGAAGGATGCATGGGGCCAAGGAGTCCTTCATGAGGGCATTGAGTGGTAGCTGGGCCTCAGGTCTGTCACCTCCTTGGCTTACTTGGAAATAAGTACTGTGGCCCTGGTAGGCTGACAGGTGGAAACAACTGCTCACTTTGCAATTCCTAATTATATCAAGCAGTTTTCAAGATGAATTTGACACTAGAAAAAGAAGCAATCTTTGCCTTAATGATCAATAAAGGGATCGCCAGTGATGAGAGAAACTCAAGTTTCTTAGTGCTTGGGATACCAAGTGTTCTCTAAGGCATTTGTGTGCATTCATTGATTTAATTCTGACATCAAACCTATAAAGCATATATTTATTCTCATTTCCTGAAAAAGATGACTTCCTTGGGTCATGTGGCCAAATGAGTGGTAGAAATGATAATCAAGACATGCCTGCCTAACACCAAAGCCCATTTTCACAAACTACTATGTTTTAGTAGTTTCCAGGATGAGCAGACTAAACCTGCAGAACTCCTCTTCTTCAAGCTCCATGACACAACAATGGAAATACAGCATTTCAAAGTAAGACAATTACAGCCACAACTAGGCAATGCCACATTTGGCACTTGAACCATTACAGGTACCATCTGATAGGCTCTCATTACAAAGAGCCTGTGCAAATGGAAATGGCCGGGACATTTCGCTATGAAAATGGCTTGGACAGAATGTGAGGGAGGATTCGAGGGCTTCTGGACACAGACTAGAAAGCTTGTCTCACGCCTGCTGTGGAGGCTCGCCTGCTAATCTGTGGCAAGTCAGAGCTTGAGCAGCAGCACATGACAAGGCTATCAGTTTTCTGAAAGGAATCTTCCTCACATGCTTGTCCCTCGAAGTGCTAGGAGGTTCCCTGTAGCCAGCTGAGCTGCATCCCAGCCCTCATTTACCAAGCTGGGCTCCCATGGGCAAGGGGTGACTGTAGGCCAGTGATATGATCAGGCATTGGAGGCAGTGTGATCTGAGATGACCACACAGTTATGAACGGAATCTACAGAATGTGGGCCTCTTCGTGTTTGTTTCTGAGAGTGTTCTGTGACATTTGCTACAGAGCAGAGGTCTTCAATAAATGTTGATGTTATGCTAAAGATTTATTTAATGTCAGACCATATGTGTAATGTGCCTGCAATAAAAGTAGACTTAATATAAATCATATATTGCGTAGTGTTTGTTGTTAACAATTTACAGCTTCATAGAGATGGCTCATAAAATATTATGGTTAGGAGGGATATTACAGCCTATAGACTCCTCAAATTTCCTCATTTATACATGCTAACACAGGTCTTAAAATTAAAATAACTATAGTCATATCTATTTATTTAATATGACTGTTATGTAAGCTTAGATTTTGAAAAGAATTGTAACTGGTACTTGCTTTTAGAAAGATCCTTTCATGGGGTAGGATTAAATGTCTAATTTGATTCCACTAGCTCAGGTTTTTACACCAGTTCGACAAGTTTCAAGAAAAGTACAGAATGAACACTCCCTGAGGGGGACCATTTTCACTATTCTTGGTGCAGATAAATATTAGCAAGTACTAATTATTATTCTTACTGCTATTCATAAAAATGCTTATTGGTTATTGTTAGCTTAAGTGTCCCTGAGACAAAATACCCAGCACTTACATCTTGAAGGAGGTGAGGTTTACTTTGGATCATATTTCACTCCAAGGCTGGCCTGCTGCCAAGAAGAAACAGCACAGCAGGGGGCGTGTGCTGAGGAGCTGCTCAGCTCCTGGCCTCAGCGATGCAGAGCAGAAAGGGAGGAGCCAGGGAGAAAGACCCACCCTTTGGGGCCACTCCTCCAGGGATCCTATCTTCTAACCAGGCCCTATCTCTTAACAGCACATTGAGCAATGACCTCATTAGTACACACTAAGCCATTGAGGAGTATAGCATACCTGTGGTCCATTCCCAAAATTCCAAAATCTGACCTTTGAGCATATGAGGCCTTGAGACATATCTAGATAAAGGCCACAATAGCCACTAAACATTTTCGTGTTTACCCTTGTAAATGAAACATTTTTGAGCATAATGCCAAATGTACATGTCTGTCTGTCTGTCTATCTATCTATCTATCTATCTACCATCTATCTATCTGTGTGGGTAAATTGCATAATGGACTACTCTATGTATTATACATATTATACTATATTAAATGTTAATAAGACATGAAATAGAATCAAAAGAGTAAAATAAAAATATACTTGAGTACGTGAAGTACACGGTAGCTTTGTTTTCTGTATGTTTAAATTTTTTCACGATAACAACAGAAACAGAAAGGCAATATTTGCCATTTCTTTTTTCGCTTCCAGATTGTCCTGTGGCGCATTCTTCATTCTCTAACCTGAAAAGTGGAGAACTGGTTCGGTAAAAATTATCTGGTTACACATCACTGATTCAAACATTCTCATCACACGTTTCTGACGTCTCTCGTAGTTTAGTGGTAGTTCCCTTCAGGTCTGTGTTCTGTAGATTTGGTGAATGCTACCTGGCTTTGACGATCAAGATGCTCGAGACCGCAAGTGAGGAGACCATCACCACACATAGTACATTACTTCTCATTCATCTGCTACCTCTCTGTCCCACCTCCCTGGCACACATGCCGTGCCTGACTGTGTATTCTGGATTTCTGAGCTGTGTTTTATGCAGTTTTCAAACACCTCCGTTCAACATGTGTTGTTCTCCTTAGGAAGTCCTAACGTCATCTGTTTTATTTTCACTCTTGCTTGTTCATGTCTTGCTTTAATCTCAATCTATGTGTCTCTGCTCGCCCAGTGCAACTCACCTCCCAGGACCTACACCAATGTTTGCTGGACCTCACAGCCCTTTTCCTGTGAGATGTTGTCAGCACGTGGCACCAGAATCTCCAACTCATGCTTCCCAGCAATTGCTCCTCACTGTTCTCATCCTACTTGAATAGAAGCAGTGAGCAGTTGTGGACTATGCATCAGCCCAACAGTCTGAAGACCTGGGCTTTAACGTCAGGTCTATCTTTCTTTTACTGGCAATCAATCATGCTCTCTTCCTCAGAATTCTTTTGTTTTCTCCTCCTCCTCCTCCTCCTCCTCTTCCTCCTTCTCCTCCTCCTCCTCCTCCTCCTCCTCCTCCTTCTTCTTCTTCTTCTTCTTGTCTTTGTTGTTCTTCTTTCCTTTTTTCTTTTTCTTTATAAACATTAAGACTCCAGTTTTAAAATGTTGCCATTGCTTCTCTGGTTGTAGAGTTTTCAAACTTAAAGGCCATATCTCTTATTGATTTTTACAATATCCATGCTTTTGACAGACTATAAATATTTGTGGAATGATGATCATGACCAAATAAAAATGAACTTCTCATTCTCAAGTTCAAACAAAGTCTTGTACATTCAGTACTGAAACATGGCTTGGAGAAGGAAGTATAATCTCTACATAGAGGGGGAGGGAGGACACCCCTGCCCGGACGCAGCTCTTAGTCTGGGGTGTGCTGTTTACCACCTGCTCACTTGTTTACTTTATCTCTGACTTCAGCCTCTTTATTATAAAATCGGTTAGAGGTGAAAACCATTCTCATTTAATCTCCACAAAAGAGCCCAATTTTCTAGTTTTTGAAACCTTTGTTCGTTCAGACCTCTTCTAGCATGCAACACAGCAACTGCAGTTTGGAAGAAGGTAGGCTCTTCTCTGGAAGTCGTGGGTTGTGCTTAGAGAGAGCAGCACTGCATGAGCCCATGCCTTTGGGTACAACGGCAAGCAGCACTGAAACAACAGCCAGGATTTGGAAGCAGATTTATTTACATCAAGGGGCACTGACCAGGATCACTCCCAAAATATCAGGCCCCAACTTCTGGTGGTGTAGGGCTCTTCTATGATGCACAAACAGGGGGCACAAAGGTGAGACAGAACAGCCTTGTAGATCTTCTGGTTAACTAGCAGGGTGAGATCATCAGGGAGATCGGTGGGTTGGTGAGCATCAGTTTATGAAGCTGGGTACAATGCTACAGTCAAGTATCCTGCATTTTTCATTAAAGCCCCAGAGCAGCTACAGAGCTAGGCAGTTTCAACAGAGCAAAGTTTTGAAGAACAGTTTCTCTTGTACAGTAATTCCCTTTCATGGGGAAGCTCCAGGGCGACATGAAATAAAAAGAAGCAACTGCCCAGCAAGCCGGAAGGATGGAGAGGGGGAAGAGGAAAGGGGGTGCAGTGAGGGACAGGAACAAAACGCAGCTGCTCGCTTAGCTAGCGGCCGGGGCTGAGACATAGTGTTCCAGCAGCTAACAGAAAGGCGACAAGAAACCTGAGAACAGGAGACTTCATTATTACTGTGGGTGCCAGGGACACCACCAGGCTTTTCAGCACCAGTCACATAGCTTAATGTGTGCAGTCCTGGTATGCTCTGTCTGACTGGAAGATAATGGGGAAAACTGGATTACTCTCCCATAAACCCTATCCTTTGAATCAAGATAGAATAGAAACATCAGACTTGAGGATGCAGCACAAAACGCCATTAAGATAACAGAATGTGAAATGCAGAGATGCTTGGTACTTTAGGTATCTGGTGCAAAGTCTAATCATTTCTTACCGATGCCTCAATCCTTGATTAATTCACCATCAGTACGGACACTCACAAGTTCACCCACAAGACACAGAGTACATTTCCTGGGTCAGGCTGTCTCCTAAGTATTAGGGAGATGAAGATGAGAAAGCCTTAGCCATAACTCATAGCTCTTACAGTCTTATGAAGAGGCAAAAGAAAATACAGATAATTAAGATATGTTGTGGTAAGAAATAGGAAGTTTTCTAAGCCTCCAACTGAACTTATGATTCTTTCATTACACCCATCCCAGTTTGTAGTGACTTCAGTTTTGCAGATCCTTATTCTGTTCACTTAAAATATAAAACGCTCTTTAGATCTGGATATTGTCTGCTGTTTCTGCTGTAATATACATGGAGCACCCAAATCAGTGCCTGACAGGCTACACTAAGTGCTCAAAAGTATTTATAAAGTGAACACACATTTTTTCTTAGCCATTCTCTTCTCCAAAGGTTACTCAGAGCAGAGAGAGGCCAGAAATTCTACAACTGTGGGGTGGGAGATGGCATTTGTCCCTCCCACAGGAGGCTGATGCTTCTGCTCACTTCAGCACAAATGTCAAAGGGCAAAGTAGGAGGAGGAGACACGAGACCCAGAGATAAGAATATACAGCTATTACATTAGATAGAAATGATATGGCAGTTAGACGGGGCCAGCCTTCAAGGATGACATGGAAGGCAAGATGACTTGACAACTATAAACAGACACTCCTCTGCTGTGGGCCAGATCTCAAGACAAGAGTAAACAAATGCAGCCACATACTTCCCTAAGGATGGGAATTGGGGATTGCTATGCCAAATAAGTGTCAGTCACCTTGAAAGAGCCGGTAAGTGTCACCAGCTCAAGCCCAACAGGAAGAGACTTTCTCTGATATTCCTGTCCACTTGCTATGTCACTTGCTTCCCCAGTACTGGATTTAATCAATTTTATCTGAGCAATGGTGCTTGTAATCTCATTGGCTGACCATAGTTTTATCCCACCTCATACCTACCTAAGCGAGTTTCTATTTTCTCTATCTTAGACCCACCTCACCACATGGTTTTCCTCTATAAAAGTCTTAGGAAGAGACAGCTTCCCAGGGACAACCATCTTGGGACCACTCCCTCCTGTCCTTCTCTGGGGATAGGAGCTTTCTTTCCCCTAACAAATATATTCTGCAATAAATAAATAAATAAATAAATAAATAAATAAATAAATAAATGCTATCACTGGTCAAAGAATTCGTCATTTCTATTGACAGAGGAAGTCACTGACCAGGGCTATTTTAATAGACAGCAGTAACTAGATGAGTTTGAAAACTAGAGTCATTATGAACTCATATTTAAAGATTTAAACATGCAGGAGGCATGTTTCTAGATTGTAAATGTAGACAGCATATCATTAGATGGCCTTTTATTCTACTTTCATTTTCTCCAGAGGAGTTTCACAAGAAAATCTTGCGTTCGAGACACATAGGGGAAGGAAGAGGAAGACCATGGCACACACTTGCAGATTTTGCTCTAAGTCCAGCACCTGTTTCTCTGACCAGCTGCCTGGCAGAACACATTTCTAGGCAGAGAGTTACACATTCTGAGAGAGGAAGGAAGTCTCTGAAATTCTCTGCCTTTTTTTGGTGGGCATATCTTAATGGTATGATGTCCACTCACAGCAAGAATTCAGATTTGTCAGGAACCCCCTCTTCTTTTGTCCCACACGTGAGCTAGGACCACAGAGTGCAAGTCTGATAATGCCCAGATTCCCCTGCCAGAAGGATGTCCAGCCAATGTGGCCTGTGGTACTGGCTCCTGTGTCAACAGGTGCAATAGTCAAGATAGCTTTGTGGCCTGCCCATGGCATGGTGAGGACATGTTGGGCTGCCAACTTGTGTCACTTGATGCTCTGCTTCTCACTACCTCCAAGAAGCAAGAGAAATCAAAGCTTCTGCTCCTCTCCAGTGCGGACAGCTTGGAGAGGCATTTCTGACGCAGCATTTCTGCCGACCAAGCACACAGCATGACACTGAGGCAAGGGCCTAAGGGAGAAATCCATGCTCTCTCCTACAGATTACTCAGGGAAGAGAGGGGCCAGAAAGCCTACAACAGGGTGAGTGTGATATATGTTAGGATTCCTTGCAAGTCTAAATTCATGTTTATAACCGCATAACATGAAAGGTAAAAGGTATCTCTTAAAAAGCAGTTAGAGAAAAACAGAGGTTAGCTATGAAGAAACAACAATTAAATTGGTAACAGATCTCAACAGAAATAATAAAACCACAAATTGGTGGGTAGTATCTTCAAAGGAAAATAAGATAACTACTACTGTGAACTATATATGGAGGTAAACATACATTTGAAAATGGGGAAGACAGAAGTTATACATATAAGAAAGGAAAAATGATACTACTTTGTTAACATATAATGTGATTGTCACAGGTAACATACTTGTCTGTAGAAAATCTGAAAGAATTTTTAAAATCCTAGAATTAAGGAATGATTACAGCAAGATAGAAGTTTGTGCAAGAGGTCAATTACATTCCTATACCCCAGCAATAAATGAAGAGAATTTGAAATTACAAATACATGAAGACTTCTAGTGGTTACCTCCTCTCCAGAAAAACAAACAAACAAAACAACAACAACAACAAAACAGACAAACTTAGGTTATGTACTATATGGAAAAAACATCAAAACTCTGATTAAATAAATTCTGATGAAATAAATCATGAAAGAATGAAATAAATGAAGAGATATTCCATGTTCATGGACAGCAAGACTCAGTATTATAAATTGTTACTTGCTCTCAATTTGATTTATAGATTTCCAGTCAAACACTCAACGAGGCATTTCGTGGATGCAACATTGTCTATGAAGACACAGGAAGCCCAGGATATCTCACTCAATGTTAAAGAAAAACCTAGTCAGAGTATGCACTCTGCTCAACTTCAAGGCTTACCTGAAAACTAAGCAATCAAGGCAAGGTAGTTTTGGTAAAAAGAACAGACAAACAGAACGACAGGTGGAACAAGAACCCATATAACTGTAGCTACAACTATAAAACTGTAACTAAATATGATCAACTTATCTTTCATAAAAGAGCACTGAGAACAACCACTGTGTCTCTGAAAGATATCAGTCAGATTGGGCAATCAGAGCTCTTCCTGAACACCGGAGTGGGTTTAATAAATGCAGTGGGTTGCAAAGTAGAACTTCCCTGCTTACCCTTGGAACCTAATTGTGGTCATGCTACAGAGCCAGGATAAACCCCTACCTGAAATTTGGCTGAGATGCTGAGACTGATGATCTCAAGAACCATGCTTGATTCAGTGATGAAAAGATTTATTGCTTATGCAGTGAGGCTTCCTGGGGAGAGGGTAGGTTCCTAGCAGGTCTTAACATAAATTTCATGGTATGAAATTCCTGATGAAGTCAGTGGAGGAAGTACATAGGCTTGAACTGCCCAGGTGTGGGACAGAGTAGAGAGGGAGGAATGGGGCCTGAAAATTATCAACAGTAATCAGAGCAGCAGCCAGGTTCTTTATGGTAGCTCTCATTGTATCCCAGCCCACTGGCAGGCCCTTCTCAGTCCCCAAAATTTAACCACCACTACCTCAGATTTTACAGAAAACACTTCCTTGAATTTCTCTGTAGCTTTTGTTATTAATATCTTTTAAGTACACACCCTTTGATATCATAGTTTAGGAGGATTTTTTTTTTTTTTTTTTTTGGCTGGCTCAGGCTGTCTTAATGGTGGGTCTGGGGATCAAACTGCTAACGTCTGTGCCTGACTGGAATTGCAGGTGCAAGCACTTAAACCACTGAGCTCTCCCGAAAACCCCCAGGATATCATAGTTAAGACTTGCTCCTTTTAACCAGTCATGAGTGTTTCTAATATCTTCTAAAACCTCTATATTGTTCCACACTCTTTTTCTTCTATTTTTCTTTGAAAACTGAAGACATTTGACTTGGGCCATTTTCCAAACTCAGGATATTATGGACTGCACACCTCTAGTTCTGTACAACATGCTTCCTTCTTCTCCAGTTTTTCTGAGAATTGGTAATCAGACCCTGAGGCTTGGTCAAAGTCAGGTCTGCCGCTTAGGCATCACCCAGGCTGGCAGGGTCAATTTATTGGGGTGTGAGTCAGGAATGCAGCACAGTAATTAAAAGTGGTACTGGGATAGGAAGAACATTGGCAGCGCTCCTACCCCCAAGACCCTGGGGGCCTTGCTTGGCCCTTCTGCCTCCTCCCTCGCTGCCCGCTGAGGCCCCGGAGGACCAACAGCTATCAGCGTAACTCATACCTTTTTATTTTGTGTGCTACATGTATTTTGAAGTTTCGGGTCAGTGATAATTTATTGGTTTCCTACCTGGTTGCTCTGCTTGTTTTCATGGGGGTAGTCAGTTTAAAAATGTTTCTGCCACTGTCTTCTTAGATTTTACCCTCAGGATATGGTTGTTAAGGAACTCATGATGGTAAAAGTTCTAAAATAATAGTATACATGAAAATATTAAATTTCTGATTTTTTGGTAAATGATAATTACCTGGGTTCCTCTTGACGCCCTTCTAAGTTCAGTAGGTCTGATTTTAGATGATGTGAATTCAGTTGTGTGAAACAAAATTACCCAGAATGCTTATACAATCTATATTACTATTTCCATAAGTTTAGTATCTGATCTATCATCACTTTATGCAACTATATAAAATGTAATGCATCTTTCCATTAAATTTCAAAGACTTCTCCAGTGTCCTTCTGTTCTTTCAGTCTAATTGGAAGCAATGATTTTCGAAATGCTGTTTTGAAGAAAAGGTAGAGTAATATTTTCCAAAGAGACCCCCAGGGTTCATTAGACACTAGATCATAGATTTTACCCATGTAAAAGAATAAAATTCTTAGGGCCAATGAAATAGCTCAGCGGACTAAGAGCTTGCTTAGGTAAGTGCAGGGGGAAGAGTTCAATCTCTGGCACCACATGCTGTGCGTGTCCCACTCCCCCCATACACTGAGCTGGCCATGGAGCCTGGGTGTGGTGGTGCATGCCTGTAATCCTAGCACTAGGGAGGCAGAAAACAGGAGGATCACTACAAGTCCAAGCTGCGTAATGAGACCTTACATGGAAAAAAAAATACAACTCTATTAGACTATCAATGTGAGGAAGAGACAATGGCAAACCCTCTTGGTTAAAGGATGGATCGTGTGCAAACCTTCTATTTTATATAGCTGATCCCACATGCTCAGCATATGTAAGACACATTGATCATGTTATTATATTTGGAGAGGATTAGAGACCTTGAAATGTTGATTAAGTTTTGCTTCGCTTCATTTCCTTTTATTTTACTTTCCTTTCTTTTAAAAATAAAACAGGCACCAAAGCCACAAAACACAAACATAAGCAACTAAGCTTTCAACAAAAGCCATAATTTAACAGTCATCCCAACTTGGCAGGCAGAACAAAAGGTTATTAAACAAACAAAGATTTGCAAAGGAAAAAAAAAATGCTTGTCAATAGGATCCATGGATGAAGACACAAAGAAGTTAAAAAATAAGCATCGAAATTCTCAGAGTGCTGCATGATGCAGTTGAAGCCTTTGCAAATGATTGCATTCTGAGGTTAGGGCACTGGATAAGACACTAGTTTCCTAGCATTGTCATAACAGAGCACTAATACTCAGATGGCTTCACAGAACAGAATTAAGTTCTTTCTTCAGAAATCTCAAATCATGACGTTAGCAGGACCGACTTCTGCCGCGGAGGAGGGGCATCTGAGGGCAACGGTCCACATTCATCTTCTAGTTTCTATGGTGACCAGTATCATTCAACATCTCTGCCTCCCAAGATGCATCTCGATGGCCTTTTCTTTTTGTAAAAACACTGGTCTTTGACTTCTCAGCCCATCTGAACCTCACTAGAACTCATTTTCTCGGCAAATAATCTATTTTCAAATAGGTCAAGTTCTAAGAATCTAAGGGGACATAGATTTTGGAACAAAATGAATCAGTTCATTACAGATCCTAAACACAGTCAAATTTCTAATCTTTGCAAAAGTTTACCAGTGTTGGTTGTGTTCTTATAACATGCTGCGTAACTTAAAACCTTCTTAATGTCTTTTTGCCTTAAATTTGGTTTTGTTACCTTTGAACATCTTCTGTTCATCTTCTTTCTTTATATATTTCTCCCCTTTAATGAATAAACTTTAAGTTGTCTAGTCAAAGATTCTGAAAAAATACATTAATAAGTATGTAGAGACTCCTGTTCCCGTAGTTCCACTATTTAACGCTATTTTTGCCTTCCTACTTATGGGTAACGTCTGCCAGTGGCAACGTTTTTAATGGCATCAAGAGGAATGTTGAAGTTGGCAAATCTCTGACATGAGAAAAATTTGACATTGCCCTTCAGGGCAATTAATTTAACATAAAAAATATTCCGACCTGGGAAAACTTCAAGGGATCATATATTGGTCTCTTCCACTTTACACAAGGTTTCTTTATTATTTGAAATTTATTTCTATGTGTTTCCAAAGCCAAAGTTGCTCCAAAATATTAAATTATTTTAATTTATTCCTCTCATGTCCACCACCTGACAGTATGTTCATAAAGTATTAACCAAGTGCTTCTAGTGAGGTGGTCACCTAGGCTTTTCAATAAAATTACTAATCACAGATTATCCTGATGTTCAGGCTTTATAATAGTAAATGTGATGATCATTTTGTTTTCTGTGTTACTAAGGCTAACCACTGAGGGGAAATCAGGACAGGAAGTTAGAAGACTTAGGACTTTAGAAATTAAGGGAATCTGTTTACATGTAAGAGAAAGCTAGAGGAACAGGGAGAATCAGTGTGACTATGAGCATTCATGAGTCTTTCAAGTTCTTTGTTTTTCAGAGTTTCCTGTTCTACAGATCTTCATTTTGGGATGTTTATAAGTCATTAAGGATGTAAACTTCTATTTCAATTAGAATTAGATTTAATTGAATATAACAGAAGAAATGATCTAAATAAGACATAAGCCCCCTCCCTCCCTCTCTGTCTCTCCCTCCCTATATCCTTCCCTCCCTTTCTTCCTTCTCTCTCCTTCCCTCCCTCCCTTCTCCCTCCCCCCTCCATCCCTCTCTCCCCCACCTCCTCCATCTACAGAGAGGTCGCATGTGGCTGGTATATTAACAGTATGAGGCTGGCAGTCACCAGAGCTCCTTACTTCCCTTCGAGAGCTATGGTATGATGTGTTCTTCACAACATAAGATTGCTTTTCTCCCCACTGTCACATTTTCTCTGACAGCAGTGTGTAGAATGGAGTAAAGAAAGAAGAGTTTTCCCCCTTCTCTTTCAAGGTCATTTTCTAGGAACATGACTCAGCATAGACTTCCACCCTGTTGGTGGCACTTGATGATATAATAATCTGAGGCTTGGGAATGAAATCCTAGTTGAGCAGAAACATAAGTATTTCACAGAATTGCCTACCAAGGAATTTCCAGTTATATTGCTTTCAGGTAAATAATATTTTGATAGAGGTATATAATTTTTTTTGTATTTTATGGAAAGGTGTACAAGGTGTTTAGGGTCTCACTACTAGATTGGACTTGTAGTGATCCATCAGTTTACAGCCTCCCAAGAGTTGGGATTACAGGGGTACACAACCATACCCAGTCTCAATTGCTGTCCCACTGTGCCCAAGGAGTGGGGCCAGCACGGCAGGATTGAATACCCAGCCCCTGTGCTTGCTTATAGGCACTTTAATCCACTGAGCTACTGGCCAGTCCTAAGTTTATCATATTTATGAAACACTAAACATTGTCAAGTTATCTGAAATTCAAATTTAAGTAGGGATCTTGTGTGCAACATTTCATATATGCTTTAATAAAACATGAATTGTTCTCTATGTAGCTAAATGCAACAATTCTGGTTAGCAGAGTTCTATTAATGAAGAAGGCAGGAGCCAAGCAAATAATGGACTCAGACATAGCCACTTTAAAAGGAATTGATATCTAGTAATATAAATAACCAGTTGGAAGGTGACACCATGTATTACAACAAATATTGTAAAATTCATATTACTTTGTTAAGGGAAATTCTGTATCACGTAATTTTTTTCTGTTTTAATTCTAATTTATACTCTTTAAAAAATAAAGAATAATTTAACAAAAGAAAGAAATTAAACAACTGACTGCTAGTCAGTTTTGGGATTCAAAGTTAAACTTTGAACTAGGAAAACTCAGAGTAGCTAGACCTTCTGAGATCATCTTTACTAATAAATCTATGCTAGGGGCTGGGGAGATAGCTCCGAGGCACGAGTGCCTGCTGGGCAAGTGCAAGGTCATGAGTTCGAACCCTGGTCCCACAAAAAAAAAATCTATGCTAACCAAATTTTACTAATAAAAGTTTATGATTGGGAATGTCAAAACAAGCACTAACCCCTGAAATCTAATATTAAAGAGTTTGTACATGACTTGGTATTTTTTATATACAGAATAGGAAGATGCTAACTTTAACAAAAACTGGTCCTAGTCAAGGGCCCTCACAGTGGTGAGTTAGAAAGATGCAGCTCTTATTTACATTGAGTCAGTTTTCACTTTGACTCTGACACCCAGTGTGACCACATTCCTTTTTACTGATCAGAGATCATTTTGTTCTATTGTTAAATTTTTAAAAATTCTTTTGTTTGCTTATTTATTTGGTACAGGGTTTCACTACCCGGCTCAGATTCACAGTGATCCTCCTGTCTCAGCCTCCCCAGCACTGGGCTTACTGGTATGTGCTATCACACCTGGTTTCAGTGGTCAGCTCTGAACTGTACTGGCACTGTATGTGGTGCCAGGGATCGAACCTGGCTCCTTGTGCTTGCTGGACAGGCGCTTAGATACCTGAGCTCTCACCCTATCCTAATCATAGGTTATTTTAAATGTTAAGTGAGAGTTAACCATTCATTTAACTTTGTCTATCTTGGTGTATGAGGGGAATTCTCAGGTACCATTGTTTTTATTTTTGGTTTAGGCTGAGCTCATGAAATACAGAAGTACTTTTCTGTCAGATCATAAGAGCATCTCTGAGGGAAGCAGCCTTCCTCCCTCAGTGGGTCCTCAGACATCCACGCTGGCTTGACTCACAGCAGAGAAAGAACACGCTGCCTTTCTGTTTATATTTCATCTTGTGGAATGCAGCAAGCTACATTTTAAAGATAAAGCTACAATGTCCACACTTCCTAATCTCTACATCTGGGCCCTCACAATGTCCATATAAATTCTATCTAAAAATATACATTGAAACACACTTTCTCATTCATCTGCTTTACTTCTTAGTCTTCCCTATTCTCTTCACGATATCTGTCCCCGAGACTTCTACAGGAAAAGTTGATGGCAAAGTTACAAATCAGAGCACTTTTCTTATAAAAAGTAGAATAGAAAGAATACTGGTATATTCAAGATTATTGGTTTCCTTATCCCTTTGGATTCTGAAATTAATGAATGATGCATAATTCATTTTCAGGTACTGATACTATTCTTTTGGCTGCCTCAAAGTTATGATAAGGAAAAAAGTATCCACAGAGAGCAGAATGAGAAGCAACATATTTGTGGCTCAGGCTGGATGAGTGGAAAAGAACAGAACACTCGGTGGATTAAATAGGATCCTGCAAAATGAGGCTTAGTGATTGAATGATTGCCCAGTTTATATTAAAGGTCTTATTTCCATTTACAAAATGATTCCCTTTGTATGGTTCAAGGATTAATGTACTGGGCATCTTCCCAGGTCCAAGTATTTATTTAAAAAAGATTTCCATGTCAAGAAAATTCAGGGTCTGAAGTGATAAATTTAGTGAGGAGATGTATAACTGAAAGTTCTGGCTAATTTCAGGTGTTGAACATCCTCCAACCATTTTTACTGGAAGGGGAGGAAGACATCAAATGTCATGACTCAGGGCCAGCTATGTTATCACCTCCAATCAGATGAAAGTACCCTTGAAGCCATGGGTACATGCTCCTGACAGTGCTAACACTCGACATATGGCTACATAAGGTCAAATTTCGAGATGAAAGTCAAGGAAATCAGACAGTTGCCCAGAAACTTTTGAGTATTGCCAATATATCTAAATGAATGGCTGTATTTTTCTCTTTCCACCCACCATATACATAACTACCCAGAGTTCAGGTTGTCTTGGTGGGTGCTCTGACTTGGGAAACACAGGCCCAGCAACTTTTCTCAGGGCTGTGAGTGCCAATGTTAATATACATGTATCTTTCAACAGTTCTGCTAAGGTGCTCCCAAGCATATTCCAGGGCCATTCTTGGCTGCCATTATGCTTTCAGTACAAGGTCCACTCATGACCATCACCAGTTCTCAGCTCTGAGTGTCAAGCCTGCCTTAGGCCTGGCACTCAACACATGGCTGGTGAGAAAAATGAAGTAACTATCAATGCAAAGGAGGCTTCAGCACAATAGTTACACTCTAAAGAAATATTTCAAATCCAAGCCCAGGCACATTCTTTCAAAAAAGCCAGCTCTTAAAAAATAAACAAAGAGCAGCTGATACCAGTATGAAACTCAAGACAAAAAGTCAAGTATATCATCAACAAGGCTACCCTGCTATACCTGGTTAATACCTATGCAAGTTGGGTTTCATTTTGAGAAGTGGTAATGCTTGCGAATACAAAGAGTCGTGTGTGTGTGTGTGTGTGTGTGTGTGTGTGTGTGTGTGTGTGTGTGTGTTTATTTCTTTATTTTTTCTCTTTTGGGACAGAGTAACTCTCTGCAGATCAGGCCAGTCTTGAGCTCACTTTGTAGCCCAGCCTGGTCTCAAACTCACAATGATTCTTTTGCCTCAGCCTCTCACAAGGCTACCCTATAG
>PVJA010011843.1:0-53575 GCA_004027025.1 Myocastor coypus
CTCTAAACTCTTTTTTATTTAATTCCAACTAATAACAAAAAATAGTTTTCTAGTTATTTAAAATGAAACAGTGTAGACTATTGAACACTAGCGATCATTAAAGAAACTATTTCATCAAAGATATGGGGCAAGTAGGGTCAATTTACAAAATTTAGAAAATAAGAAGTTAAATTTGACAGAAAATTTCTGGTTGCATTTTTAGTTTAGTACAGATTATGCATGTACATGTATAAGTTCCTCTGAGGTAACTTAGTGATGCTAACTTAGTGACCAGTTATTGTTTGGATATATAATAACACTTAACTAGCATCATATAGGCACATAACTTTTTCCATATGCCTTAAACATATGCCACAATATCCTATAACATATCTAGTAGTATATTTAAGAAAGCTTATTTCTAGGGTGCATTCCTTTAATTGTGCCTGTATGTACTATCTCACAAGTTAAATTTCCTGAAAATTTATTCTAGTTTATAATTTCATTAATAGTTTTATAAATATCAATTTAACAGTGCTTTACCGCTTTAGCAATTTTAAAAAAGTTAGCCCAAATTTAAAAACACTGTAATAATGTCTCCTATTTTATAAATTATTTGACAGCATAAATTTTATTATGAATGTTTGCACTGCCACTAATATAAAGCATATTAAAATGGTTCATTGTATCTAGTTATTTCTAGTCAAATTTTAGAAAATATGTTTAAGAACTCTTTTCAAGCAAATTATTGTAAACAATGGAATGATTTTAAAGTTACATTACAAATTATTCCACAGTACTAGATTCAAAGTTCTAAATGTTACTCATATCCACTTTTCAATTTATTGAAAATAGACACTATAGGTCTATATTTTACTGTTGAATTTCTTAAAAGGTTATTTGAAGGGATCAGTAATATATTAAACACAATGCTTATGCTTGAAGTACAGATTTGTTCTCTCCTTTCAGGAGAAGTGTCCTCTATATCTAGTGCTGAAACATTCAGGTCAGTGCAATCCAGAATATTCTGTTTGAGTCTATTAGTTATATACATCAGCTATATACAACCGATATAGTCTTCAGACGTGTTTTATTTTTCATTACACAAAAATGCGAGAAATTTCTTTGTAAATCGGTTCATAATATGATACTTATACCAATTAGTAACAAATGAATTCACAAACACATGAGAGAGGGAAGGGGAGAAAAGAAATGTTTTTTTTTAAATTTATGTATGTATGTATGTATGTATTTATTTATTGTTTCAGAACCTTTGTTTATTCACTCATTTTTACGGCCGGCTCAGCCCACCCCCAGGTCAGGGCTGGCGCAGCATGTGGTGCCAGGGATCGAACCACGGTCCCTGAAGCCACCCAAGCTTTCCCAAGCAGGTGCTTTAGACCACTGAGCCAGAAAAGAAATGTATACATACATGTATATGTATATGTATATGTATATGTATATGTATATGTATATGTATATATTTGATGCAGAATTTTTCTACCTGGCTGAGACACCTGGTGCTCCTCCTATCTCAGCCTTCCCAGTGCTGAGATTACTGGCATGTGCCACAACACCCAATACAGGCCAGAACTGCATGTGATACCAGGGATTGAACCTGGGTCCTTATGATTGACAGGTAGGCACTTAGACTGCCAAGCTATAAACCCACCCCTGTATATTTTATTTAAACTTGTAGAAAGGCCTTAGATCTTAGATATATGTATATTTATATCTAATATATATCTAATCTATATCTATATCTAGATATCTGTTATATCTATACCTCTATCTGTCTGTCTGTCTGTCTGTCTATCTATCATCTACCTATGTCTCTCCTGTCTTTTAGTAAGGAATAGGCATTTTTCCAGTTTAGCATTTGTTGTTTATTTATAGCATAAGAAATCAGCCCATGGCTACTTCCTGAAACAATGCAAATTCTTTTTCTTGTAAGTATGCATGCCAAAGTACTACATGAGACTCACTGAGCCAAAGTCAAGATGCTGGCCAAGCTAGTACTTATTTAAAAGCTGTAGGCAAACAATCTGCTCCTTAGCTTTATCATAACCTAGAAGTATCTGTTTCTTTGGGCTGTCACCTAAGCATTTGTCTTGAAGTAAGGAACCTAGTCACATATTTCTCACTGACTTGAGCAGAGAATGATTTCCACTCTTATGGCTCCTTACAAGGTCCCCCTGGGTAATGTAGAATAACACAAGATCTATAACTACAAGTCCTTTTGCTTGTGTAGTATCACCAGACTCTAGAGTTTAAGTAATGGCCATCTTTAAAGACAGAGGGAAAAGTATTTTTGCCTACCCTAATTCCTAGAAACATTATTCTTAGAAGATATATATTTTAATTTTTAATATTTGTTTTATGTATTTAGTACAGGATCTACAGGGTCTCAATATGTAGATTGGACTTGCAGTGATTCTCCTGTTTACAACATCTCAAGTTCTGGGATTATACCCGTGTGCTATAATGCCCAGTCTCATTCATAGTTTCAGCACACCTAGTGGTGGGGCTGACATAGCATGGCAGGTCAGGGATTGAACCGTAACTGCTGCTTTTTGCCTAAGCAGGTGCTTCAGTCTGTTGAGTCAGGCTGGCCCTAAGAAGATGCATTTTAAAATTAAAAATTTCATGTACACAAACTGCTTATAGCCAAACCTAGAATCATATGAAACAATAAAATATTTTCCCATATCAGCTACTATCAAAATGTTTAGTATAAGCCATGTATACCCAGTAATTTCCTAAAATAATATATCTGAAGTTATTCACCTGAGAATCTTCAGTGTCACCATAAATCAGCCTCCTAAGGTAAAATTTGCAAAAGGCTTAATAAACTAACATTTTAAAATACAGTAAGTCTCAAAGTAAAGAGAGAGTTAACTAAATTCCATAAAAGAAAGAACCTCAAGAATGAAGAATTCCTACACTGAGTGAAAGTATGATTTCACCATTAAAGAGGTAAGAAGTACAAAAATATTGAGTTCTTGTGTAGCTAATTAAAGAGATGACAGTTCCAAAGACTATTGCTAAAAACTACTATGGCACAGATCTAAAATTCTGTTTCAATGCAATATGCTGTTTTGACATTTGGTAAAATTTGGAACACTTTTGGATTGCTTAATCACAAGTACCCCTGCCAATTCTACACCCACAGTATTCCAGCACCAAGCAAAACATATTGTCAGAAGACCCAGTTGTAGTGCTTGCTAGCCCTGAGTAATGGTCTTCAATTTCCTGAAAGCAAGGAAATTATACTAGAGAACCTGGTAGTAAATTTCCAAGATTATACGGTAGTATTCACTGACTTGACATAAAAAAGGCATCTTTGCACAATCCAGTTTGCTATGTCTAGTTGTAAATGCAACCACTTTGTGGTCTTAAATTCAATGCTGTCATCTGCAGGCTGAATACATATGATCTATAAATTTCCTCTCAATTTTATGTAAGGACCAACACAGATTAAACAATGATAAACATTTGAAAGTGATCAGTGTATGTTATATGCATATACCAATTTCCCAAAATACACGTCATGATTAAGCCTTGCCATTATGCAGTAATATAACTAAATAAATGAATATTTTAGAAAACTGTTCTACCAAAGTTTGGCATTAACTCAATGTCTGCAGGGAGGACAGAACATGTCAGAATCTCCTTTTTTCAAACCTCTCTCTGCCTACAGGCAAAAGTCTTTGCATGATGCAGGAGACCTACAGAACACTTTTTATGCATCAGGAGCCCTTCAATACACTGTCACCATGGGCCTCGAAGCACTGAACCTATCCTTCTCTGTTCTGCTATAGGAGGTGAACAAATTTGCAGCTGGGGTAGAAAACTGAGGAAAAAATGTCCATGAGGTGTTTATAGCTCTTGCTCTAATAAGACCATGACACAGTCGTTGGTAAAATTCTCAAGGTATTCAGATTCATAAAATAACAAATAAGGACTGATGAGGTAGCCCAGTGAACCAAGCCCCTGCTTTGGCAAGCACAGGGACCAGGTTCTAACCTTGGCCCTACGTGCACTGCCAGGTTCACCCCCAGGGTGTGCTAAGTGGTGACTGTGTCCAGGTGTGGTGGTGCACACCTGTAATCCCAGCACTGAGAACAGAGGGATCACTGGGAATCTGAGTTGTGCAGTGAGATCCTGTACCAAAATACTTAAATGGAAAGGAAAAATGAGAGAAAGAGAGAGAGAAAGAGAGAAAGAAAGAAAGAAAGAAGAGGAAGAAGAAGAAGAAGAAGAAGAAGAAGAAGAAGAAGAAGAAGAAGAAGAAGAAGAAAAAGAAGAAGAAGAAAAGGAAGGAAGGAAGAAAGGAAGAAAGAAAGGAAGGAAGGAAGGAAGGAAGGAAGGAAGGAAGGAAGGAAGGAAGGAAGGAAGGAAGGAAACAAAATAAAGCAATGGGAAAAAATCAACAGAAAAGTCAAGGGTAGAAATAGGCTACCAGAGAATCTGATTATCAAATTGAAAGATGATATTGATTTGCAGGAGAGATTGTCTATAGCTATCAAACTTGATATGTATGTTGAAAAATAGCTTGATTTAACTTTCAAAATGCGCAAGTCATGGTACCAGTCAGTCGCCAGTACATAATCTTATTTAATAACATTCATACAAATTGATAAGAATTTGCAAGTTTGGACTGCAAGGACTGTCCAATGTCAGGTGTTCCACTCTCAGTGTGTGAAGGTGTGGAGAATATAGCCATGCAAACTGTGGCACAGGCAGGACAGCTGAGCCCAACAAAGCTGTTGGCCAGCAAGGTGCTCATGTTTCTTTTTTAATCCTACTCCTCTTCATGCTTATTCTTTTCCGTTGAGTCACAGTATTCCTCTATAAGGCTTGAGTTAAAAATATTCTACATTAAGAACTCACTGCTTATAAATTCCATGCATCCACACAAAACCTGTTTACAACCATCGCTATTAAAAAATCACAATTCGCTTATTCATGTTCTATTGGACACACTACTGCTGCCTAGAAACATAATGAGTTCTATGTAATGGAATTATGCCATTGGCATTATTTTAATATGTAGAAGCAGTAAGCATAAAACCTAGTTTTCACATTTGCAGTGCTTTTTTCAATATTTTACCATAAAAATTAATGCCTATACAATGAGTTCACTCATTTTAATTTTATGAATAAAGCTTTTTAAAAGATTAATTTTATCTCCCCTTTCATATATCTTGTTTAAACCAGAATTGTGTGTATTGAAGTTCATTATAAAATTGATAGTTATAACATATTATACTCTTAAATCATTTAATATCCTAAAAGCTTTCAAAATAGAAGTTTTGAGATGGAATACTCTCAAGTTCCATACTTTCAAAAGTTCCAGCAAGTTACAGACTTGCGTTTCAACCACAGTTCCTATCCACTAAATTTATAAAACATGAATAAAAGTCAGAACTAAATGTAACTGTTTCTGACATTAACATTCTAAGTATAAATGTCCCTCACACAATACTATTCCCAACAATCTACAGCTCTGTCAATTTCCTGTAATCAACTGAGATTTAATGTGATCTAGGGTAGACTACAAATTGACAAAATCTTAAATAGACTAAAAAGAAAAAAAAAATCATTGTTTCAATTCACTAAGTTGTGATTTGAGTCCACAGAAGTCTCCATAGTATAATATTTGTAATGTTATTTAGGAGAAGTTTTATGAACTCCATGATTAATTTTACTGTCACTGTATTTTTCCCAGGATCAATACATAATCATAGGGCTCAGGGCACAAGTGCCTGTGAGCTGTGCTAGTGATTATCATGCCATAATCCATGTAAAAAGGTTAAAAACTACTGGTTATGGTAATAAGAATTTATGAATAAGTTATTTATCACAAGAGTTTGCCTCTACTATTTCCTAACCACTGAGTTAAGATGTGAGGTAATATGTCAGATGAAGAAAATGAATCACAGAGATAAAAACTAAGTGCCAAAAGATCATACAATTAGTGGAGTGGACCCAGTGTGGGTCTAAGACTGCTCTTGTGATAACACGTTCATAGTCTGTACCCTCTCACTACAGTCTGAAGATGCTCCACTTTGAATTCTCTCTGGAGAAATGTCAGTAGGAAACAAAGTTTTTCTCAGTAAAGAGAGAATTCTGCATTTAAAATGTGCTATTTCATTTTATAGCATTTTGTGAAGAAAGTTTATGGCTTATTTTATATGTATTTAATAAAATACTGATTTCTAAAGTATATCAGGCACTTCTAGTCACTCTGTAGGTCTTGGAAATATATTCATGAGTAAAATGTAGTAATCATTTAGAAGAATAACTGCTAAGTGCCGCATTGTATAATGGCATAGCGTAGAACATAGCTAGGATAATGGCATATGAGAATTTCTCTGGAGAAAGGGATAAAGAGAGAGTCATAGAGTTTTAGAGGAATTATTTTAATTTTGATGTTCATGTATTCAGCTGGGGCTAGATAAGCACAGTTAAATTAGGTCTGTTAAATAGGTATTATTTGTACAAAAATTTCTATTTCTCAGCTTAATACCTTGCCTCTTACTGGCCTAAAACAGGAAAGATCTTATTTTATCAGTAACTGCAACAAACTTTTCACAATCAGAAATACCTTGAGGGGAAGGAAAGAGATCAGAATTTTATTTCAATATATTCTTCCCATTTATTTCACTAACATTCTTCCTGTGAAAAAAGTAATATCTCCAATCAGCTGGAGAACCTCTCTGCAAGCCCTTTAGGAGTAACAAGGGTTAGTCGTCTCAGCTGGAGCCTAGTAACACACCAGGAGAAGGTGAAAGTCCCTGCTTTATGTTATGATGCTTCCGGTGTGGAGAACTGATAATTTATAGAAATAACATCAGCAAGTAAAGGGGGGAGTCTTCCCGTAACATTTTGCGAAGTAAATCTGCTTTCTAATTTCCACCACATGCTGAGTCACTGATGGTTCAATATCACATTGTAGGTTTTTCTCTTCCCTCGAATTCTGCAGGTCAATGATCATTAAATAAAAGTTAGTGCAGTGCATGTATTGCATAATTTTATCTTAGTAACAAATGCTGGTGTGCTTAAGATACCTATCCATAACAGCTAAAAATTGAATCCTCTATAAATTATCGTATATAAAAGCCCTATACAAAAATATTCTATTTTTGTTCAGGAAGTAAAAATTTAAGGTTTAATATAATACCGAACTTTATTTGAAGTATCCACCTATGTTTTTCTGTATTTTCATATGCAAGTGTGATTATTTTGTGTGATAGTAAGCAATTATGATAAAGTTAGCTCTTAATATGGGAATTATTGAGCACCTCTGTTGAACATGAAGTAATTTTTCATTTCAACTCAATTGTCCAATAAATGGGCAAACTAGAAAAATTGAAATTACCCTAGTGTAAAATAAAGTTAATCTCATATTGATTTCACCATAGAAAATTTTCACATAGGGTGGAATTTTGTGATTATCTGAAACATCAAAGAGGTTCCTGATTTTAAAGTAAGTTTTGAGTGACTGACGGTGAGTAAAATTATCATTTTTATTGAACACATATGTGAAAAATTAGATGAAAATGTTTTCCAAATTTTTTTCCTTGAGTATAGTAGGATCAACAAAATGTGTGCATAGACATGTAGATTATATGTTCATTTTATTAATATATATTTATATATAATTTGAATAGGTATTATATTATATATGGAGAGAGGGAAAAATCTGTCTATATCTAGATGTGTATCCAAATCTGTATAGATGATTATAAACATTTTGATTTGCATGTTATTTGTACATCATTCACTCTTACACTCTACTTATTGCAAATTTTGCTATGCAACTTATCAGAAGTAAATCACTTTTCTTTGGCTTGAAATTTTTTGTTTTTTTTTTGTATTTTTGAGACAGGGTGTCATTATGCAGTTCAGGCTGGCCTTGAACTCACTTTTGTAGCCTAGGCTGATCTCAAACTTGCACCAATCCTCCTGCCTCAGCCTCCCAAATCCTGGAATTACAGGCATGAGCCATCATGCCTGGCTGGCTTGAAATTTTTAATGACTTACTTTCCAAAGAATATATATATATATATATATATATATATATATATATATATATATATATATATGAGAGAAACTTCTATACAATGTCTGTTCTTCCTCAGGGACTTTGGATCCTAAATAGAAGAATGTATTAATGACGTGTGAAGCTTTGAAGAAGATTTCCCAGATTTTAAAAATATATTTTGATGTGTAGTCATTCAAATTCTCTTTTGTATTAGTGTCCTTAACATTTGTTCTTCCTCTCTAATGTAGAAACCAAAACTAGATTAGAAAATTTTAAAATAATGTGACCACACAACATAGTAAGCCACATGTAATCATCATAGTTAGGTGGATCTGTACATGCCTGAACAATCAGAACTTTTTGTAGATCGTACCCCAACTCTTCTATGGCCCCTGGACTGGGACTAGGTCAATTCTCCATAACAAGGGACCTAACCTCAGAACTTTGGCCACATCATCATCTAATAAATTGTTCTCCATATTTTTGAAACCCAATAGAGAATATATTCCATTAACTTACACATGTCCATATCTGTGTGGCTGGGACCTCTCCCAAGTTGACTTCTCTCTCACTTTAGATACTGAAGTGTCCATTTTGGAAGACAGAAACTTTATATTCTTGAGGCAGCAAAATAGCATTCATTTTTCACAGTATGAGATAAAAGACAAAAATTTCCCCTAGCACTGCAGTCTTATTATTTAGTGTTTAGCTTACCAACATGACTGAACTGATGTTCTAATTTGATTGTTTTAGCAAAAGAAGCAATTTTTCGTAAAACTACAAGGGAGAGCAGAAGTCATTGAGTCTTATATACCCTTGCCCATGAGTTAGATAAGTGTAAAATGTTCTAGGAAATTTTGAGAAGACAAATAAGTGAAGCATAAAGAGAATAGGAGGGAGATAGCAAAGAAATCAGTGCAGAAATTCCTCAAAAAATTATGACTACCAGTCCAATTCAACCCAACTATCCTCCTTTGGGATGTTTTTTTCAGATGAATTAAAACATTGTACCAAAGTGATATATGAGCACCCATGTTCATAGCAGTATAATTTGTAATAGATAGATCTTGGAAATAGCCCAAATGACTATCAAATGAGAAAAGGATAAAGAAGATGTTTTGTTTTATACAGTGGAGTACTACTCAGCTCTACAAAAGGATAAACTTGAGGCTCTGAGACCATCCTCATAAATTAAACAAATTAGACTTGCATATGGAAAAGACATCCCTGAAAATTAAAATAAACAATGAAATTTGCTGCATCATTACTTTTCTATATGGTCTTAATGTGGTGAAATTATAATATTTTTAACATATCACTTGCAGAGTATTTCAGAAGCAACCAATCGGTTTGGTGCAGGAAGAATTGATATCAAAAACTAATCTGAAGTTCATATAAATTAGGAAATTCTGAGTGTAAGGCATGAATCTCGGTATGTGTAATTATTACTTTATATATATTACTGGGTGGAGATGAAAAAATTAAAGAACCTTTTTAAACACTTCATCATATAGGGGCAAAGAATAAGCACTCTTATTCTAAATAAAGATGTGAGGGAAAAAATGAATTGAACTAAATTAATATAAAAATATCAGAGCAAATAAATCTTATAGTTCTTTAGTATCCAAGAACGGGGTTAGATATGAGCTTCAAAATGTTTGGCCTACCCTGTCTCTTTGAATCTTTGCTCTTGCAGTTTTCAGCCCAAATTTCTCAATTTCTCTCTCTCTCTGTCTCTGTCTCTGTCTCTCTGTCTCTCTGTCTATGTCTCTCTCTCTGTCTCTGTCTCTATCTGTCTGTCTCTCCTGCCATTCTGTCTAGCTCTCTCTTGGTCTCTCAGGGTGGGTGGGCTTATTGAATAGATCTTTCATCTGAAGTTTCCACATTTTGGGGGCTGTACACTTCAGCTCTTCTCACAGCTCCACACAACACAGTCTCACAGGTGCACTGCCTGATTTCCCATTCTTTCACTTGATACCTTGACAGAAATTTGTAAGGATATGCCTTATTTCCATTCTGAATGTCTGTTAAAATTAGCGCCAAATGCGTGACACTACATGGTTGTAGTAGACTCTGGATGTAAGAATGGCTATAATCCGTAAAACACTTTTCCTATGTGTCCATAAATTAACAAGACAGTGTAGGACTTTTTTTTTTTTCTCAAAATAAAAAAAAATGTATTTTTGTAGTAATCATATTACTGTAGAAAAATAGCTATCATTAATAAATCAAGCAGCTGGGCGTGGTGGCGCATGCCTATAATCTCAGCACTTGGGAGACTGAGGCAGGAGGATTGGTGCGAGTTCGAGACCAGCCTGGGCTACAAAAGTGAGCTCAAGGCTAGCCTCAACTGCATAGCGAGACCCTGTCTCAAAAAGACAAAAAAAAAAAATTAAAAAAAAAATCAAACAAAGCAAATGCTGGCATGTCTTCAGGGTAAATGGAACCCTTTTCCACTACTGCAAGTCCAGACTGGTATAATCAGTATGATGATGAGTATAAAGAGACCTCAGAAAAACTGGGATTTGAGGTCTCATTTGACCTAGCTATTCACATCTTATCTTCCTGGGAGAATTAAATACATCATACTATAGCAATATGTGTTTATGTAAACTGTAATATCTTCATCATGGAAACAACCCTAATGTCCAACAAACTAAAAGTAATAAAGATTTTTCTCTCTTGTTTTTATAAAACGGAGTACTAATTCGCCATAAATAATAAATTTGAGTCCTTACTCAATAAAAGGATACAACTTGAGACCATACTTTTAAGTCAGATAAATTGTGATCATATATTTAAACATTGTATTGTCTCCCTCGTATAAGAAACTGAAAAAGTAAATAAAGACCAAAACGTACAATAGATATTATGAGATGAGAATAATTTGCTCAAATGGAAAGAATAGGATAAGGAAAGGGGAAAAGGCAGGGAAAAAGAAGAAAAAAGGATTAAAAATAGAAAAATTGAAACAAGGTTTGCAAATGTGGATATGAAGATGAATTGAAGGGAGGTGAAGGGATTGGGAAGAATAGAGAAATCAAAACACATCTTGTACTAATACAAATACCCCATGATATATGTGATCATTGGGTATACATAAATTGTCTCAACAAATAATCATATAAAATATCAGTGACGTTACCCTTTCACATACTTGATCCCAGGACAGGCGGGGTCTGGACAATGTATTCAAGCCATCCCCTCTATTATCTTGATGTAAAGTACTTTTCTTCTTCCATATGCTAATCTTTGTAGCCTTTGCTCTCCTTAGTCTATTGGTATCTGAATTTACAAGTGTTTCTTTTTAGCTAGAAAGAACATTTTTCAAATTATGCAGCGCTGATCATTTTCTTGATTCTCACTGCAAATCTAACAGTCGTCTTCCGTACCTATCTCACATCTGGAATATTGGGATCCTTGAGCATTTCTTCTGCCAAATCAATTAGTGGAACATCTGTAATCTCAGTCTTCCTCAAAGCATCAGGATACATGCAAAATGCCGGCAAGTTCTCTTCCAGAATGTAACATGAATGACTTGGTTTATTTTCCAATAAAACCCACATTTCCTTCTGAAACTTCAAAAGCCTGAACTGTAATGTTTGCTTTCTTATTACCATTCTGGTTCCTGAGATTTTACAAGAATCTCTCATCAATCTCAATTTCCAGTAGTTTAGAGCTTCTGTAGCTCACATCTTCAAACCTTTTCAAAAACACCCCACATGCCCAAGTATAATCACAGCAATAGCCCCATCCTTAGTAACAAGTTTTAATATTCTTAGGTCTTCCTGCTGCTCGCACAGAATACCTGACTCCCACAATTTCAAGGGAGAGAAGTCTAATGTATATTCTCATTTCTTGTATATGTGTGTGTGTGTGTGTGTGTGTGTGTGCATGTGTCCATGCTTGACAGACACCTAAGCAGGGATAGCATGATTATAGAGCCAGTTAATAAAATTATGAACAAAAATATTGCATATCAATCAAGACTGAAGTATAAATAAACAAAAAATTAAAAAAGAAAGGGTATCAATTAGTTCAAATATATTCAAATTCTTAATACTTAAATTAAATTTGCACAAAGACAGGCAATGCAATAAAGTTCTTGCTCATGTTCTTGAACTCATAGGTGGTTAGAGATTTTCCTGGAAAAAATATGTTGTCAATATTAGTTGGTCAATTTAATTAATTAAAAATTATGTAGTAATTTTTCAAGTTTTTTACAAAGAATTATATTTCGTTCAGACTTCCTTTTCCAAACAAAACATAAAGTCTAATTTAATTGCAAAGAAGTGATAATATAATGGCCATTCCGGAAATAAACCAGACATATGACCCTTTTTGGTGGCATCTATGTAGGGTGGCCCTCAAAACTTGCTGCCTCAAAACTTTTTCAATGTAGAGATTCATCAGGTTATTCTTAAATATACCTAAAGTAGGAGGTGTTTTCTATACACTAAGATTTTTGACTTAAAGTATTAACTTCACCTAAAAGTAGTATTAGAAATAGAAAAGTAGTATATGTTCTGTCACTATATGCAATTCCTTGTATTACATTATAGTTTAAAGCCATAAAATAAAAGTTATAGGTTACATATGTGATTAGAACTTTCCCTTTTTTACAAAGTTAGGAATGAAAGTTGTCTTACTATCATAAGTGAAATTCCTTTTTATTTTGATGAATAAACATATATGATATATACATTGTAGTACTGTTTTGAAATGAATTATTAAGTCCATAAATAAGTCAAAGTAGTGTTCTAAAAGCAAAAATTAATTGCAATAATTAGCAAAGAATTTAAAATATATGTTCCTATTATAACCATTTTGCATATTATTAATTTTAATGAATTGAATTTTCTCAGAGAAAATATTTTGTTACATTTTTCAATTTATTTTTGTTCTGCCTTTCCAGAAAATTCTAGTGGAAATTATAATATATTTAGAGAAACCAAAAGAGTGTATGGCATGTTTCAGATACTTGAGTAAATGAATAAATTCCTTGAAAATGCTGAAAATAATTTTTATCAGATACTACATAAACTACACTGCTCTAACAGAACACAGAGATTTTTATTCTTTTCAAATATTATCACAACATTTATTTTAGTATATTACAAGTCTGAAAATTTTCCCTTTGTTGGCCATTAAATGCTTTCCATGTAAGTGATATTTCATGGCATTTAGTAATATACTTGATTTAATTAAGGTTGTAAAAGTGTTTAGCTTATATCCAGGGAATAATTTTAAGCAGTAGCAATATAATTTGAGTTAGTATCTTTTTTCTTTCTAGCAATATTTCTTTGTCCCTTTACTGTGGATGATAGAAAGTATTTCTTTTTCTAGTTTTGTGTTCATTTTGACTTTTAAATCTCTTGTCCAAGAAATACTTCTTAGTGACAGAGATTGCTAGTTGAAATGACTGCAGTTCCCACAGCTCTGGTCAGGCATCCCACAAGAAGAGTTACTGGGATCTACATTTTTACCTACATGATGTGTGTACAAAGTGGCATGAAGTTTTCACCCATATCGTGCTCCAACTGGCTTTTCACATATTTACCTGAACATCACAGAGATTGCAACAGACACACACCAGCCCAGAGTATATTAAAATAACATTTTCTTTTGACTTTTCTGTTGGGTAGTGTTAGCCCAGTTTGGTACAATGACACAAATGAAAGCAGAACTTTCAAGTTTTAAAGGTGAAACTGTATCATCAGTTTACTCATGCATGTCTGCTGAAGATGATCCATTATGAGAGAATGCAAGACATTGTAACAGGAGAGTGGTACAGATGCATGATGACTGCTGTGTTACTTTCCTGCTGTTCCTGCTGCTGATGCTACACCTGCTGCTGCTTCTGCTGCTGCTACTGCTCTTCCTACTGCTGCTGCTAGTGGTGGTGATGCCGATGTGGTGAGGCTGACACTGGCCATGTGAGTCAAGCTGCCTGTGGCAGTAAAATGGAGTCATAACTGGCTGATAACTGGCTGATAAAGGCATAGGAAACACAAAATTCCTTGGTTCTGATGTTTTTAAAATAAAACAAAAGAGCCGGGCATGGTGGTGCACGCCTGTAATCCCAGCACTTGGGAGGCTGAGGCTGGAGGATCGGTGCAAGTTCGAGACCAACCTGGACTACAAAAGTGAGCTCAAGGCCAGCCTTAACTGGCGAGACCCTGTCTCAAAAAGACAAATAAATAAATAAATAAATAAATAAATAAATAAATAAAACAGAAAACAGCAATGTGATTAGATATTTGACGAGTTGAACTGTTGCAAAATGGCCACACAACCATATGGAAAATCCAATGTTGGAACTAAGTTCAAAGCTACATTAAGGATCTTGGTAGGGGTGAAACATACTGGAAAGAATATGTGCACTACATCAAAAGTCAGAAATTATATCACACAAGGGCATTTAAACCTCAGCCTCCTGAGTAGTTGAGACTTTGGGTATTGGACTGAGCATAGAAAAGGATCAGTGATGGGATCCTCTCCCTGCAGTGATGGGACTCAGGAGCTCGAAACCAGTGAGCAAGCCAGAGGTGCAACAGGAACCCATTTAGGGTGCACACAATAGGCAAGTGGGACTAGTGGCCCGAAAAAGTCCAAAGTAACAGTACCGATATGAGACAGGAAGAAGAAAGGTGAATGAGCTTTGTGCTTCTGGAGGAAAGCAGAAAGAATGGAAGTGGATGGGTAGGGCCAACTTCTTCTTTCCATTTCTTTTTAATATAGTTTCCTTGTCTTTGTTCTTTATTAAGCAGCTGGGGAGAACTTTAGCCACAGAAAACCAACCCCATCCTGTAAATCTACAGACAAAGCTCAGACACAAACCATACACCCCATAACAGGGTAAAACAACTTTACAAAGTGGAAGATTATTGCATATAATCTTCTGCTATAAGTTATGTTATTAAGTACAACTAGAGAATTTTCTCTTATGGGTAAATATATCAGGCTAATAGTTACCACAGTATTCATACAAAAGTGCATTTATATCATTAAATCCCTATACATTCTGTGTAAGCTTCAAGAGTGATAATCCTCAGCAGTATGATTTCTTGCAATGATAGTGATCTTACTGTGCAAGATTCCACTGTAACATGCAAGTTACTTTATTACAGCAGAATTTGAAATTGGATAAGGAACTGAAACTAATTTTGCATCCTAAATGTTAAGAGTTATGACTGGGTACCATGGGGAAATTATAGCACTGTATATGTGAAAAGAAATCCCCACACATCTTTCCAGAATTTTACTTTGATGCCCTGAATGAGGTTTTAATAAAACAAATGGACTTAATGTTAGAAATTGATTCAAATGAAATAGGGGAAAACCTTTTCTGAACACAGTAATAACGAAGAAAGGTGGCTAAATAAAATGTAGCCAACTTAAACAAAGAGCATTTGAAATGAATGTCTATTAAATATAGAACAGGGTATTTTATTGTGAAAATAAAATGTCCTACGAATTCTCAAACTTATAGGAAAGAATGCATAAATTCTTATACAGCTGTGGTAAAACAGACATAAAACAGCCTTTAATGTGCTTAATTAGTTCATAACAGTGAACTCCGGTTTCATTTGTTCAGCCCTAGGATTCATACCAGTGGCACAATGGACCTGACTGGAAAGTGATGATTTCAGGCACGACTGAGCTACTTTTTGATGTTGTATTTTTGACTAAGCTGGCCAGAGGGTCAGCACAGAACCTCTATGCTATCAGCAAACTGAAATCTAAATAGGACAATATTGAGTAATGTGTAATGTTGCACAGATTATATGGCATGATGTTCACTAACAGAAAGAAAGGTTTCAAGACAGTCTGTTTAAAGCGACTGTATTTACATCCCAATCATATTTACCACAGGTTTTGGGAATCACAAGCTACAGTTCTTCTTGAGTGGATGAGTGACTCTTAAAATATTAGGATGTGATCAATGAAGCAGAGCTTCAAAAGAATGATGTTAGGGCTGGCTAAAAAGCTCAGTGGATCAAAGCACCTGCAAGCAGTTGCAGGGGTCCAAGGTTCGATCCCTAGGCCTGCTGTGCTGGCCTAACCTCGACACCATAAGGCAGCCATAGAGAACTGGGCGTGGTGGCTCTTGGGAGGCTGAAGCAGGCAGATAACTATGAGTCCACTGTATTAGATAGACTCCGAATATACTGTAGATACTTTTCTAAAATTAAAAAAAGATGGAATGATAAGTTAGTCTACTAAAACTATCCTGAAAATAATACATTTCTGATTTTATGGAATTTGACTCTATTATCCTCAACAAAGCATGTAATTACACTAAAAAATTTGTTACAACTTTATTAATAAGTGAGTGTAATATATATCATGAACAATTGTAAGATATTCTATTTGTCCTTCCAAGTAATGACTATTTGTTTACTGGAATTATTTCTAACTCATTTTATTTATAGTTTCTCAAGATAGCTAACATTATTAAAGTTACTTCAAACTTTATCATTTAAAAATTTAAAAAAATCAATAATTTGGGCTCATATTTTACTAGCAAACTCAAGAATACCGCAGGTCATGTAGCAGAAGGAAAGCAGAGAACATTCTAAGACTACCTTGAGAGTCCTGAGGAATTTAGTTTATAGGTATGATATGCTCTTTGACCAAATAATAGATAAAAATAATAAGACATACATATTACAGGACAGAATGGTGAAAGTTTAATAAGCAAACATCTTAAATTGGTATCCAGTTCAAGTAAGGGGCTTACCTGATTGTTGCCAGGAAGCTGTTATGCCTAAATGCTTGATGCTCAGTGTATTAACAATAAACAATGTTAAACTCAGATGTATCTCTTTATTTTGTGATGCCAGGATTTGAACTCAAGACGTTGTGCTTATCAGATAGGTACCTATGCTGCTGGGCTACATCTCCAGCCCCTAAGTATGCCTTTGTAAGATCCTTCCCAAAATGTAGACCTTTTATTTTTTACAACAGTATCTACTTTTCAAATTTTAGGATATTCACTTATTACAAAAGGATTTGGACCTATCCTCCTGCCTTCACTTTTCTGAAAGTTGTGCTCATACTACCAAGGGAGAAATCAAATCATTTTTTGAGGAGATGCTCTAATTATTTCCTTTTCAGTTCATGCTTAAACTTGGCCAATGCCTTCTTATTATATCGCACTTAGACACCATTCTTTATCACATATTATTTTATAAATTTTACACTAAAAAATTCAAGAAGAGATAGGGAACTAGATCAGTGGAATAAATTCTTGCCTGGCAAGTGCAAGGTCCTGAGTTTGATCCCTGATACACAAGAATGAGCTCTCCAATAAGAAGGAAATGAATTATGTATCCATTCTCAATTTCCAGCTCAGTTTGAATCCTGTGAGAAGTTTCTTTTCTTTTGGCTTGCATTATCAAGTTATTTTCATCATAAAATATTTTTTTTTTGTTTCTATTTTGGTGGTGCCCGAGATTGAACTCAGGACCTAATGGAGCTATATTCCTGCTCCTTAAAATAAAATCTTGATGAATAGTCCTTTAAATGATCAAAGATAAAATAAATCAGCATATAAATTAGCATATTTTTGCATCACGAAAATATAAGATTTGCGAAAGTTTATGAAGTTTCTACTTTTTGTTTGTCTTCAATTTTGCTCTCTCTCTCTCTCTCTCTCTCTCTCTCTCTATATATATATATATATATATATATATATATATACTGTACCATACTATATATATATCATAATATATATTATATACTATATATAATATATAAACATATATACTATATGTATATATAGCTTATATAGTATTTATATAGTTTCACATGTAATAAAAAGCATGTGGTTTTTTCCTCCTTTGTAAGGAAATTTTTGGTTAATATCTTGTACTTTGAGTTACTATTTTTAATATAATGACACAGTGTATTGTTACTATTATTTTCTTATCTTTTAATGAAATCTCTGCTTTTTAAAAATAAAATAATCAAAATCTATTCAAATAAAAAATTCTCTTGATCTAGCTCAAAATACTTAGCAGTTGCTAATATCTCTCTCAGATTGCTTGGAAAGTTGGAGTTAGTCTTGATCAAATCATATATGGCAAGATTAATGAAAGCCATGCCATTTTAAATATGTTGTGCTTATAAATACAATGTGTCCTATAAGACTAACAATTTGATATATTTTGCTACTTAAAATTACTCTATCTTGTTATGTACACAGACTGTAGGTTGATTTTTGTTCTTCCAGAAAAGCAATGCCAGCAGTTTTAGGCCAGGATGTCACACCCAGATTTAGACACTGATATATGAGTTACAATTTTTTTTCATAAACAAATTACATTGATATTCACATTTTGTAAGGTAGTGTCAATGCTGCAATGTAAATTATCATGTAGCTAGAATTGTAATAGGTCATATTCACAACACTCCCTTCATAAAATGTCATTGTGACTTAACACTTCTTGTGTAGTGATTAATTTTGTGTGCTATTAATTGCTCATATTATGGTTGGCCTGATAGCTCAGCAGACTAAAGCGCCTGCTCTGGTAGAAAACAGTGACTCAGGTTTGATCCTCTGCTTGCTATGCCGGCCCTGCCCCCAGGGGCCTGCTGAGATGGTGACTGAGACTGGACGTGGTGGTACCTGCCTGTAATCCCAGCACTTTGGGAGACTGAATACAGGAAAATTACTATGAGGCCCTTTGCACACTTTATCCCCTGTTCTAAATGAAAAACTAATGCTCATATTATGTCAGGGCAAGTGGAATGCAAGCACATTAAAGCATACGTTTATTGGTTGACTTTATATCAGATAATCTTCCCTGAGACTTTGAATATAACTTACAGATCACTAGATATTAAATCCTCTCTCTTCAAAGAAAGCCAAATTGTGCCTTTATATTGGTCATTATCAGCATTGGGTCTGACAGAAATTATTTTACACTTTCATGTTTTTTCTCTAAATCACTTCCACAAAACTATCTAGGTCTTATGGTGAAACTCACATTCACTTATAAACTGATGTGTTATACTTTTCTATGATCTCACTTATTCACAATTGTTGCTACCCCACAATTTTCATCAATAAGCAGCACTTTGGGAGATCCACAAAGTTAATAGATATCTATAGAAGTTAATAAGAAATTCATAGGTCTTCTCTTATCTTGGAGTCATGGAATCAGAACAGATCTCCTTTACAGTCATGTTAAATATCATCCAAAAACAAAGTTTCTTTGCCATTCAGTTGGTTGACACTCATGCTTGTAGATTAGTCATTTCTTAAATATGTCATATGTAGTAGCAAATTCAATAATAAATTTCAGTATTTATTGTACAACTTGTTTATAAAAATCACCATAAAAATGGAAATAGGATATAAAACAAAAATACCAGTAACAAAGTACTTGCCACAATTAAAGAAAATTTTACAAATTATTATAAAAGTCAGAGACTGATGTCTTCACTAATGCATTTTCTCAGAACTTCATGAAAGACAAGTGCCAATAATTCTCAGTCTTACTTGAAATTGGAAGGTAATAAATACTGTCAAAGTAATTCCTTGAAACAAGCTATTGAACAGATACCAAAAACCAAAAGTTCTCAACAAATACAAAAGAGACTACAGCCCAATATGCATACTGATCATTAACACAAATCTTACCAGAAAGACAATTGTAAACAAAATTGAAAAAGCATTGAAAGAATATATATGAGGAACATTTCAGTATCATCCTGGAAAAGGGAGAGTGGTTCAACAAATGTTAATCAAAAAATATAACACACTATATAAACCAAAGTAGAGAAAAAATTATATAATTATTGCAGTATATGAGAAAAAGCCTGAGAAAATCCAATAATCGTTCATGATAAAATCTTGATGAAAATATCGGTTGAAGTACTTTGTATCAAACACATGGTCACATGTGACAAACATACTGCCAAACAATGCAAATATAGATAAAATAAAAACATTCTAACTAAAATCAGGCTATGAAGGGCTGGCCAAATAGCTCAATGGATTAAAGTGCCTAAAACAGGCCCAAGTGCTGGGGGTTGGACCCCCAGGCCTGCCCCTAGGGCATGCTGAAATGGTAACTGAGACTGGACATGATGACATGTGCCTATAATCCCAGTTTTTTTAACCCAGGGTCTGACTATGCAGCTCTGATTCATAGTGATCCTCCTCCTTTATGCCTCCCAAGTGAGTGCTGGGATTTCATGCACATGCCACTATGCCTAGACTCCATCACTGGTTCAGTGCATCCAAGAGCAGGTGGAACCAGGAATCTAACCCTGGCGCCTGCGCTTCCATAAGCAAGCACTTAATCTGCTGAGCTATACTACTGGCCCTTGTAATCTGAGATCTTGGGAGACTGTAAACAGCTGAATCTCTGAGTCTAATCTAGCAATGAGACCTTGAAGACCCTGTAGAACCTTCCCTAAAATATAACAAACCATACATACATACATACATACATACGTACAAAAATACATAAAATCAGTCTATGAAAAGAATATCAGGCCTTCTCTGCACTACACACTTAAACCAAATCAATTAGGCAAAATAAAAAAAAAAGGAGCCCAGATTCTACCCTATTTCAGTGGGCCATATTTTAAAGGAGCCTCAGAGCTCAGCAGCCAGCAGGGACCTATGGATCCACTTCACTATGGTGGGCTGCACCAGAAAGAAGTTGCAGACTTCAACAGCCAGTGGTGCCCAGTAAGTCCACTTTGAAAGAGCACAACCAAAAGGATCCAAGTGCAGAAACTAGACTGTATTGGTCAGGGTTTTACTAGAGGAACAGAATAGATATAATATAAGGAATGGATATTAACACAAAATATACAATCTTTAAGAAATTATAAGATTGGCTTACAATAGACACAGAGTCAGATGAGGAAGCGCGCACAGGGCGTCTGCACACTCCAGACTGAAGAATTCAATCCCGAGGCCTGGACTTCACTGCAGCATTCCGTGTAAGTCTCTGTCGGCTGACGGGTCCGTAATGGAGGACTGAAGTGTCTGTAGATGGAGGCTAAAGAGTCTGCGGCGGAAGGCGAGAGATCTAAGCTGAAGGCTGAAGAGTCTGCGCTGCAAGCCAGACGATGAAGTCCAGTCTGAATGCGAAGACCAAAGCTTCTCCGACGAAGTGAAGTGTTGACTCCTCCTTCAGCCCTTTAAAAAGTCTTTTTGTGCTCAGTCATTCTGAGGTGGACTCATTGCGCCCTAGGGTGGAACCAATCATACCCCAGGACGGGCCCTTGATCCCGTTCTAGGGAGAAATCCAATCATATCCTAGGCAGGCCTGGTGATACTCCAGGGAAGAACCAATTGTATCCCAGAGTGGGGCTCCCATCAACAGGGAACCGGGCTGCTGAGTCACTCAGCCAAGTTGACACATTGTATATCAACCACTACATGTATGTTACAAGATTTTGATTTATCTATTGAGAGTGAGACATTGTCTTCTGATTTTCAGTCTCCTTGGTCCTTTGGAATAGGTCTTTAATGTGGTTATTAGCCAGGTTCCTCCCAATATTATTATCAATTACATGTGATTAAGGCAGACATAGTTTCCTAACTATGATAGTATAATCAGCAATACTAATAACAGGTGGTGAAATTTTGAAATTTATGCACTTTTGTAGCTAGTGGGTTTGTGCTTTAGATCAAAAGAGCAAACATTATAGCTGTACAAAAAGTAGCTCTTAATTTGGGAATTTGGATAGAAGTTAGATCCCCTGTATTCTGTCTGGGTACTCATTCGTCATATACTTGAAATCTTCCAGGCAGACTAGCTCACCCCAGTTTCCTTCTGCCACCTCTGTGCTGGGAGGATTTTCCTGTAGGTGTAGGCTCCAGTCTGGGCCCTACCAGCCCTAGAGCTATGCCTCAGCTCAGGAGGTCGAGATTTACTGAACTGAAACTCAATCTGCCAGGCCTGGTTTGTGTCTGTGTCTTAGTTACTTTTCAATCGTTGCTGAGACAAATACCTGACACTCAAAATGAAGGAAGGAAAGGTTTATTTAGCTCATAGTTCGTGGAGGTTTCAGTCCATGTTCGGCTGGCCCAAGGCTGAGTGGAACAGAGCAGAGAGCATCCGGTTCATGGCGGCGGAACAGCAACAAAATGGCGGCAGAGGTAGCCAACCAACACGGCAGCAGAGCAACAGCAACAGCTTGAGCTCCAGTCTGTCTCTCTGTCTCTCTTTATATTACATTCAGGCTCTCCGCCTTAGCTCCCACCCTAGGCTACACCCATTATCCCAGAAATACTTCCACCCATAATCCCACAGCACTAAAACCTATAATCCCAGGGATCATGGATCAAGTCTCAAACTCTAGAAGTCCCCGCCCAGTGAATCCATGAGGCTTTGGGGGGACAACTAGACATAAACCATAACAACGCACAAATCAAAAATTTTTGACACCGAAAAGATACTTAACAGTCTCTACATAGAGACTCTGATTGTAGTGATACAGCAACCTACCATCAAACTTTCACAAAAAAAGGTATTGTAGAAATCAAAACAGAGTTCTCTCTGAAACAGAAAGTGACAAATAGGAAGAGCAAAATTAATTTTCAGGACCTGAGTCCACCCAGAACAAACCCAGGATACATTAGCATAGAAGAAATTAGAAACTTTACATGTGTAATATCTAAAATAAGAACAACTGCAGTACAGAAACAATTTCAGAACGTTACAGAGGAAAACAGATCAAAAATAATTTTCCAGTGAAAACAGAAATGATAACTATAATTAAAGAATTGCTAATCACTTATAATGAAGACACAAGTTAGGTGCAGGGGCCTGGTGTTCAACTCACACGCCAGGGCACATTGAGATGGCAAATGAGACCGGGTATGGTGGCTCCTGCCTGTAATCCTAGCTGTTGTGAAGTTGTAAGCAGGTAGATCACTAGGAATCTGATCTAGTAGTAAGACCCTGAACACCTTTTCCCTTTAGACCCTTCCCTAAAAGAAAAAAAAAGAAGACACGGGTTAAAAATTAGAGGAGAACAGTCAAATGATGGAAACCTTCAGTGAGCAATGTATAAGAGAAATGGAGTGTATTAAACCGATTCAAAGAGCTATGGTGGAAATTGAAAATGCCATTAAAAGTTCATAAAACCATTTGAATGAAAGCAGACTTTCAGATTTTTGGGGGGTGGAGTGGTAGAGATTGAACTCAGGACCATGTGCTCTCTAAGCACATACGTATTCTACTGAGCTATCTCCCTAACCTTGATTTTCAGATCTTAAAGACAATGCTTCAAAACATGAAAAATCAAGGAACGATCTCGTAAAACCAACAAAAATTTAGGAAATAATAATTCAACAGCTGCAAGGTGATACAAACATGAACAACATAAGAATAATAGGCATCAATGAAAAAGGAGCCAATGCAGATGATATAAAAAGTATATGGGCAGAAGTAGTAGAAGAAAACTTACTAATTATGGAGCAAATATTTGATATTCAGTAACTGAGATATATAGAATTACATATAATATCAAAACAATAAAACTACACTGAGACAATAGTAATCCAGCTCCAAAAACTAAGAACAACAATACTAAATGCTCCTAGAGAGAAAAAGCAAATAATACCTAAACAAAAACCCATCAGCATAATAATAGATTTCTCCTCACAAACTTTCAAGTCCAAAGAGCATGGATCAAAGTATTTTAAGTCCTACAAGACAATAAATGCCATCCTTGACTGATAAACTCTGCAAAATTCTCAAGTTTAATGGAGAAATAAATACTTCCATGATAAAGAATAACTAAGGAACTTCATGATGACAAAATCAAAAAAGATATTCTAGAAATGGATAAAAATCTCCAAACTGATAAATGACAGTGGAAAAAAATAATCAAAAAACCAAACAGTTAAACACAAGAAAGAGGTAGGGAACTAACAACAGGAAAATAACATGACAAATGTAAGTCAATACATACCAATTATTATTATCAATGTCAATCAATTCATTTCATCAATTAAAAGAAATAGATTGGCAGAATGGATCAAGAAGCAAAATACAACGATATGCTAAATATAAAAAACATATTTAACCCATAAAAATTCACAGACTGAAAGGCAAAGTGTGAAAACCAATACAGCATGCTCCAAAACTTCTACAATAAAGCAGGGTAGCAATCCTTTTAGCAGGCAATTTGAACGGCAAACCAATAATGATCAAATGAAATAAAGATGGTCACTGTATAGTGGTTAAAGGAAAAATACAAGAGGAAGACGTAACAGTCATAAGTATGTATGCACCAAATATATGAGCACCTAACTCTATCAGATAAATCTTAATGGTTGTGAAGCATCTAATATCCAATACCGCAACCTTAACAGGGAATTTAACACCCTCTTATCTAAAAACACAGGTCCAACAGACCAATCCGAGATAAGAGGTAGCAGAACTAACCAGACCTTTGAAAAAATAGACTTACTGGACATATACAGAGTTTCCCTACAAAAAATATCTGAATACACATACTTTTCAGATGCACATGGGTTGTTTTCTAAACTAGACCACATACTAATCCATGGGGCATGCTTAAGTAAATGGAATAAAATGGAAATTGTCCCATTCATATTATCTGACCATGGTGCAATGGAACTAGAAATTAATGACAAAAGAAACAACCGGCCATAAACAATGGGAGTTAAATAACACCTTCATCACCAAACAAAATATTACAGATGACACTAAACATAAAATTAAACAATATCTGCATTACAATGGTAATTCAAGAACTACATACTAGAATTTGTGGGATGCAATGAAAGCTGTATTCAGAAGGAAATTTATAGTGTTGAACTGACACATTAGTAAAAAGAACAAGAACAAACATCAAAATGCTGTACCTCAAGCTTCTACAAAACTAATAGCAACCCAAACTCAAAGCTCAAAGATGAGAGAAATTCTAAAGATTAGATCACAAATTAATTCAATTGAGACAAACAAAAAAATACAAGTATTTATGAATCAAAAAGTTGATTCTTAGAAGGATTAAATAAAATTAATAATTCTCTAGACAATCTCCTCGAATAGAGGAAAGAAAAAAATCTCAAGTTCAATCAATAAGAAATGAAAAGGGCAAAATCACTAAAAGTTCCATTAAAATTCAGAAGATTATTGAAAGCTAACTTGAAAATCTTTACTCGCACAGAATAAAAGACACAGCAGAAATGTACAGATACCTAGATATGTACAAATTACCAAAAATGGATCAACAATATGCACGAATTCTGAAAACCCAATATCAGCCAATGAAATTGAAAGTGTAATAAAATATAGCAACAATGAAAGCCATGTCTCCTGATAGATTCACAGGTGAATTCTACAAGAAATTTAGAGAAGATTTAATTTCAATATCTCTCAAAGTTTTCGGTGAAATTGAAAAGGAAGAAATATGACCAAAATAGCTCCTAGAGGCAAGTATTTTACTGGTACCAAAAACATAGAACTATTCAATCAAAAAAGAGAATTGCAGATGAATCTTCCTCATTAACATAGATGCAAAAGCCCTCAGTGAAACACTGGCAAAGAGAATACAGTGAAACATCAACACATTTATATACCATGAGCATGTAGGATTTATCTCAGGGATACAGGATAGTTCAACAGAGGCATATCTATAAGTATAATTCATTATATTAATAGTACCAAACCCCAAACCCAAACAGTCATCTCATTAGAAGCAAAAGACTTTTCATAAAGTCCAACAATTACTCATAATGAAAATCTTATACAAAATCAGAAGAGATGGCTTATACCACAATCTAATGAAAGCCATATGTGACAAAACAACAGCCAATATAATTCTAACTGGAGAATGAGCTTTCACTTTCCAATGAGCTACAACGCAATGATGTCCTCTATCACAACTCTGGAAAATTTAGTTAGAGTTATTTAACAATAGCAAGAGATAAAGGAATAAGAATATCAAAAGAAGAAGTTAAGGTATCATTATTTACAAATGACATTGCTCTGTACTGGGAAGAACCAAAGAACTCCAAGAATCTCCTAAAATTAACAAAATAGTTCAGGAGCATAGTAGGTTCAAAGTCAATACCCCAAAATCAATAGCATTCCTCTATGCCAATAACTAACACACTGGGAGAAAAATTAGTGGGACAATACCTGCCCAATATCATTCAAAAATGAAATACATAAGAATTAATCTAAAAAGTAAAGTAAAATGTTTCTGTAATATTACTACACTCTGAAGAAATTGAAAAGGAATTTAGAAAATGGAAAATAATTCCTTGTTCCTGGAGCCAACACTGTGAAAATGGCCGTACTCCCAAAATTATTGTGCTGATTTAATGCTATCCCCATAAAAATGTCATCAGTGTACCTCACAGATCTAGAGAAAATATTCCTAGAACTCATTCACAACCCAAAAGACCTAGAATAGCAAAGGCATTCTGAGCAACAAAGGCAAGGCAAGAAGTACTACAATCCTTGACTTGAAATTATACTGCAAAGCTACTGTGATATAAGCACCTTAGTATTGGCAAAATAAATAAATAAATAAAACATAACTGAGCACAAAGGAACAGATCAGAAGATGAAGATAGAGCTACAAACATGCTCAGCCATCTTATCTTTGACAAAGGGGCCAAAGCTATTTACTGGAAAAAAGATAGACTCCTCAACAAATGGTGCTGGAAAAAACTGGCTCTTTACGTGCCAGAAACTAAAACTAGACCTAGTCCTATTGCCATTCACTAAGCTAAAGTCAGTATAGATTAAACATTTAAACATTAAAGCGGAAACACTAAATCTTCTGGAAGGGAAAGTAGGTTAAAATCTTGAAGACATAGGGGTAAACAGACAAATATGAACAAAAACGACACTTCAAAGAAAATATTTCAAAGAATCAACAACTGGGATTTCTACTCTTTAAGGAGCTTCTGCATGTCAAAAGAAGTCACCAACAGAGGTAAAATCAACACATACATTGGAAAATATCTGAACCATCAAACACGCAGACCAAGCTCTTTAGTCTAAAATATATAAAAAATATAGAAATTAGGGTACCAAATTTAAAAACCCTGTCCAAAATGGGCATTTGACGTGAATACATACTACTCAAAGGAAGAAATACAAGTGGCAAATAAATACATGAAAAAATGTTCCACGGCACTGGCCATCCAAGAAACGGAAACTAAAACAAACTTAATACACCATCTCCTTCCAGAAAGAATGACTATCATAAAGAAATCAACTAATATCAAATGCTGGGGAGACTGTGGCAAAACAGTAACCCTTCTCTACTGTTGACAGTAATATACACTGGTGGAACCACTATAAAAATCAGTGTGGAGATTCCTCAAAATACTATGGGTGGAAATTACATTCAAGCCAGCTGTTTACCATCTAGATATATTTCCAATTGAACTGAACACATCATATCATAGTGATATATGTGCACCCATGTTAATAACAGCATAAACTGTCATATTCAAATCTTAAAAATAGCCAAAATATCCATCACCTGAGGAATGGATGAAAAAGATGTGGTATTTTTATACACTGGAATATTATTTAAATATGAAGAAAGATAAACTTGAAGGCTTTATAGAAAAGTGGACAAAAGTAGCTGCTATACACATTAGTGAAATAAGTCAGGGGCTGGAGAGATAACGCAGTACAATAAGTGCTTGTCTGGCAAGTGCAAGGGCCTGAGTTCAATCAGAAATTCTAAAAAAAAATAGAAATAAGACTGATGTACATATAGTATTATCTTCCTAGCACAAAGACCTGAAAGAATAGATAAAATATGAAAGGGATATTAGATTTAGTATATTAACTGTAGGAGTCTGAACCTAAGACTTAAACAATAGAGATGTGAGAAGTGAGAAAAGATTGGGAAAAAACGGAGGAGAAATCATGTAAGTAGGCACGCTGGATGACTGAGATGATTGTACTGAAAATTTCCATCATTTTTTTTGAAAATAGAAGTGTTAAGGTTTGAATTTTCAATTTACTTTACTCTCTATGGTGATATCTGCAATCTAAGCAACTGTATCGAGGACAGCAATGTGTAATATTAAAACTTTGGTTGAATACCTCTCATCTCTAAATATGTACTATTTAGCCAGGTGTGGTGGCGCACGCCTGTAATCCCAGCACTCGGGAGGCTGAGGCAGGAGGATTAGTGCGAGCTCGAGACCAGCCTGGGCCACAAAAGTGAGCTCAAGGCCAGCCTGAACTTAATAACGAGACCCTGTCTCAAAAAAGACAAAAAAAAAATGTGTACTGTTTCTAATATCTTATTAGTCATTATTATAGACTTTAGAATGAATTTAAAAAAAGAAAAAGTAATAAGTACAGGAAAAATTTAAGGGTTATTGAAAGGATGCATCATTGTTCAATTATTTGTTTAATCTTGCATGACTCTGCCTGTAATCTGAGCAACAGATTTGATGCTGAAAAGAGATTTGTAAGAATCATTATTAGCTAGTTTGTATGTCGTCTATTTCTGTCTTTGTTTCCATTACATATTTTTGCTTCCACTTTTACTCTTTGAAATAAAATAAAGAAAAATTTAATTAAAAATACTAGGTATAGAGGTGAAAAACAGGAATAAGTTCTGGAAAGGAAGAGTCCAAGGACTCCAGCAAGAGACATGTATATTTGATAATCAAATTCAGTAACTGAGCTGTATATAAAGTCAACATTCAAAACTCAATACCATTTATGTACACAGACAACAACTACACTGAGAGAGAAATCTGGGAAACAAAGCATTTCACAATGTCATTTAAAAACTGAAATATTTAGAAATTAATTGAAAAAGGAAGCAATGGTTCTTTAAAAGAAAGTACTTCAAAAGAAAAAAAATCCCTATAGTATTTCAGAAAATGGAAAGATATTCCTTGTCCCTGGATGGGATAAACAAACATTGAGAAAATGGCCACACTCCCACAATTGTTATATGGATTTAATTTAATCTTGAATGACATCCTTTTAGTATAACTCACAGATACATAGAAATATTCCTAACATTCATTTGGAGCTGAAAGAGACCAAGAAATGCAAAAGCAATCTTGGGCAACTACAAAAAGGCAGGGAAAATAACAAAACCTGACTCAAAATTATACTGCAAAGGTACTGTGATAAAAATAGCATGATACATACAAAAAAAATTTGAGCATGAATGGAACAGATTAGAAGAAGCAGATACAACTGCAAATAAACTCTGAAACCCTGTCTTTGAAAAGGGGCCATTATGTTTCCTAGAGAAATGATAGCCTCTAGACTAAGTGGTGCTGGAAGAGCTGGCTTTCCACATGCCAAAGACTAAAATTAAACATGCACTAAACTGCACTAAAAATGACCAAAATTTTAAAAATTACAGCAACAACAGTAATTCTATTAAAGGAGAAAGTTTGTAGAAATTTTGAAAACATAGGGCTCATCCAAAAAAAAAAGTTGCATGAGGAATATTTCAAAGAAACAACACATAGGACCTCATAGTTTTGAAAGTTTTGGCACATCTAAAGAAATTGCCAACAGAGTAAAAAGGAAGCCCTCGCACTGCACTCTATAGAATGATTGTGAGGACAATATGAAATATGTCAACTTTCAAAGAAAAGAAGGGGGAAAAGAAAAGAAAAAAAGTAATGTGGATTTAGAAAGGTTAATGTTTAATTGTTTGATCAATCTTATATACCTATATGTATTAATCTAAACTGATCTGATGATGAAAATATGTAATATAACCATTGTTAAATTTAAACAATAAAAAAATTGAAAAAAAAGGAAGCCCTCAATTGTGAAGAAATACTTAGCCAACTGTCCCAAAAATAAAACCCTTCTATTTAGATTATATAAAGAATTATAAAAAAAATCGGGAACCAACGTCTAATGCCCCAGTTAAAAAATAAGCATCTGAAATTAATGCACACTCTTCAAATGAAAACATGCAAATGGAAAATAAATGCATGCAGAAATGTTTCACATCATTGGTCATCAGATGAATGAAAATTAAAACAACACTGATTCCATCTCATCCCAGAAAAAAATGGTTATTATCCTGAAGCCAGGCAATAACAAATCCTGGAATAGTTGTAGGGAAAAAGAAGCCCTTCTTCACTGTTAGTGGCAATGTAGAATCATCCAGCCCCTATGAAAATCAGTGTGGAAATTCCTCAGAAAATTAGGATAAGAGGTCTTGTCCAACCCAGCTACTTTTGTTCTGAATATTTTTCCATAACTGAAACTAACATACCACAGTGATATATGTCTATCACTGCTACATCAGTGCAAGTTTTCATAACTGAATTTGGAAACAATCTAAATGCTCATCAACTGAATAGATAAACAGATGTATTTTTTAAGATGGAATATTTGTCATCTATAAAAGAGATAGTCAAAAATTTTGTAGCTATATAAATGCAGCTAGAGACCACACTTGTAAGTAAAATCAATCAGAATCTCATCTGTAAACATTGTCTCCCTACTGTAAGAGCCTGAATAAATAAATCGTATCTGAAAGGTGTAAGGCATACTGTGAAAAGTAAAGAAACACTTGAAAGGAAAGGTACAAGTGGGATGAGGGAAATGAGAGAAGACAAAGAAGAAAGTAACTTTAATTATTGTCTTACTTCTGGTTATCTGGTGAAAGGAGTAGTTCATCCTCACATTTTTTCCTGCTTTTTAAATGTATTTTTTCTCATTCTGACCAATTATGCTAGCTTTTGTCTTATAATCTGAACAAGTGACTTCAGGACCTGAAGACAGTATTACATAACGTGATCACTGTTGAATTTCTCTCATTTGGTTTAATGAAATTTTGTATCAATTCTACATCTTTTACTGTTACTTATATTATTTTTAAAAATGAATAAATTGAGAGAAATTAATTATGAAAACTACTTTGTTTATAAGACTTCAAAATTTAAAACCAAGGAGATACCATAAATAAGGAAGTGAATGACTTCTATAAGAACAATGAAGAAACACACACACACATTCACACCATAGAAAAAATATGGCCTTTACAAAATGGTACAGATGGTTGGGGAAATTGCTCAGTAGAATAAGCACTTGTCTGCCAAGCACAAGAGCCTGTGTTCTATCCCCAGTTCTCAAATAAGTAAGTAAGTAAATAAATAAATAAATAAATAGAAATAAAAATTAAAAAATAGTACAGAGAAAATTTCTTACTCACATGCAGATAAGTTAATCTAGGCAATTATTTCTCATTCTGTAGTAAAATTGAATAAAAAAGAACCAACATCCTAAATGTGAAAAAAATCTATAAACTGACAAAAGTGATTGATAAAATTTTGATAATATAAGCCTAGGTAAGAGCATATTGAGCAGAACTCCAATGGTATGAGATGTACTATTGGAGCAAAAGTGTCCTATGAAATTAAAAAATATTTTTAACTCAAGAAAATAATTGCTAGAGGGAGAAGAAAAATCTATGTAATGCAGAAAAATTAGAGCTACAGACAAAGGACATATCTCTTAAAAGATGCAGAGGGCAAAAAGCATTGAACCCCCCAAAATAAAACAAAAGTTAATAAAAATAATGGGCAATTGAAATGAAAATACATTTCTTGGGAAAAAAAAAGAAATGTGATGTTTCATGAGTACTTAAAGATGCTCATCATATTTAGCTATTACAAAAACTTAGTAAGAATTGGGTTGAGAAATAGTGCAAAAAAGGAAGGAAAGGAAGAAAGAAAGAAAGAAAGAAAGAAAGAAGAAAAAAGAAAAGAAAAGAGAAAAGAAGAGAAAAGAAAAGAAAAGAAAAGAAAAGAAAAAGAGAAAGACCTCACAAATAGCTCAGCAGTCTGAGCACCTGCCTAGCAAGTACTTAGGCCTGAGTTCCATCCCCAGTTACAGCATGCCATACCAGATCTAGAATGCTGTGCAAATTATGAATGTCCCGAAGTCGGGACTGGAGCTGCATTCCTATAATTCCATTTCTTTGGAAGCTGAGAAAAGAGGATCACTGTGAGTCCAAGCTGACTATTTAGACCCTGTACCAAATAGACAGACAGATACATAGATAGACAGATAGATAGATAGATAGATAGATAGATAGATAGATAGATAGATAGAGAGAGAGAGAGACAGACAGACAGACAGACAGACAGACAGACAGACAGATAGATAGACAGATATTTAAAAAAATAAGAAAAAGGAAAATATCAGGGATAATTATTTTGCTGGTTTCTGCTGGTCTATTGAAAGGAACAGATACTGCTTAATTTTTTGTCTCCTTTATAATTATATATAACTCTTATTAACTAATTGTTTATAAGAGTTATATATATAATGTTGTCTTGAATTCAAGACAACATTATGAGATATAACAATCATTGTTGAATTTATTCTATTTTTTAATGTATTGTGTGAATGGTATCACTACATAGCTCAGACTCATAGTGATCCTCCTGTTTTCAGCCTCTCCAGCGCTGGGATTACAGGTGTTTATCACCATGGCCAGACTCGGTGGCCAAGTCAACATGCCTCAGAGGCAGAGCTGGCACAGAATGTGGAACTAGGGAGCAGTCCCTGGTCCCTGTGCTTGCCTAAGCAGATGCTTAGTTCAGTGAGCTATCTCTAGAGACCCAATTTACATTATTTTGTTCAGTTAAATTATGTATCATTCCTAATTTTTAAAATTCCTCTTATTCTCCTTAGCAAAGAAAAAATAACGTAAATTAAAAGAACACTGAGAGTTCTCATTCCAGAAAGAATGGTACCAGCAAAAACTCAGAAAAAAAAAGAAATCATCTTATAGGAAAAAAAGAAAATTTAACATATTTGAAACAATGAAATGTAGCACAACCATTGTGGAAAACGTGTTGGATATTTCTGTAAAAGCCTAGAAATATATACTCATTGGACCCAATTGTTCCTCTGTGTTTTCCTAAAAGAAGTAAATGCATAATGTTACAGAGATTTATAAATGCCTATGTTTGTAGTAGCACAATTCACAAAAGCTGAATTATGGAAACAGAAGATATGACCATTACATGATGAAGAGATAAGGCAGATGATTGCATTTGCACACCTGATTGCTCCACAGCCAGGAAGAAAGATATCTCTGGGTCCTTTATAAGAGTGGAGTTTTAAATAATAATAGCAAATATAATACATGAGGCATATGCACTAAGGTTAAAAATCACGTTATTCCTTTTATATTGAGCAAAATAAAATTAATGAGCAAAATAAAGGAGACATGGTAGGAAAGGATCATAGGCTGAGTAGATAGGAAGTCTGAAGTCTAATTTTCCATAACAAATGTAACATGTGTCACAAATGTAGTTACAAAATCTTGGAAAAAATGAAAGTTAGATAACATCATTTAATTTCAAGAAGCATTTAGTAGGAATGAAATATATAATATAAGTTACTGAAAGAATAAAGTTCATCAACTTCCAAGCTTAGGACACTTAAAATTCTAGGTCTTGTAGGAGTTTATGTGTTTTCTATTCTGACATTTGACAAACTGCTATGTTAGACATTAATTTATAAATGTCCCAAGCTAGTATGAAATATAACTGTCTTATTTTTCTTATAACTGAGATACAATATCTAACATCCTCCAATTATAAGAGAAATGTTCTTTCTGCTTTGTAGTTTGTAGAGATCTTGATCAGCTGGTGACTGGCTCTAACTCAAGTTGCCATGGAAGGACTTGACAGAAGAGGGCTGTGCAGGCCTCAACAAATAAGAACTAGAGAGAAAAAAGGGAGGAGAAAATCCTTGCAGGCCACATCCCCAGAGACCCACCTCTTCTGACCAGGTATACTCTGAAGTAACATGTCACGAGTGAGACTGCCAAGCCCCCTAACCAAGTCACCTCCCCAAAGCCCCACCTGAGTGCATAAAGTTTTGAGGGGACTTAGAAATACAAAGCACTACAATAAAGCAACCTGGACTTGAATATGGGCTATTAATATCTTAGCACATGCTACATAATATTTCAGAAATATAGAAATGGGCATTAAGTAAAAGTAATAAAATTTTGCAAGTCAAATTTTGTTCTATAAAATATGTTTTTGTTTTCATGTATATTTTTATGTAGTAGGATGAGACTTAAAATTATAAATGTTTTCAGAAATAACTTAAAACTCTTTTCTAAGGGATTCAAGTACAGGGGCTGGGGATTTGGCTCAGCGGTAGAATGCTTGCCTAGCAAGCTGGAACCCCTGGGTTTGGTCCTTGGCACCAACAGCAAAAAATAAACCTCCTCTAAGGGATTCAAGTACATATGAAATATATTAAGGTCTTCCTGCATTAACTTTGTATTTTTCCTTTATTTTCTTTACTCAATAGTTTGCTTATACATATTAGTTAATACTATTCAGATTTATGTGTCATCCATCAAGCATAAGTTAATAGCAACTTCCTGCTCAACTGTGAAATGGACATCAAAACAGAGCTTCTAATAGTAAAGTACATTTCTCATATATGTGTTATAAATTCCTTATAAATGATGGGTACCTATGCTATCAATTGTTTGTTGAAATCTGTTGTATGGTACTTCTGTCCTTAAGTTAAATCTCAGTTAACTTAGGAAAAGAGATTTTTATATTTTATTTTAAAGACTTATCTTGGCTATGTATTAGAATAGAAAATAAATACATTTCACACTTTTGTCATGTACGATAAAACATTTTTGACACTGTAGCTTTCAAGCATTCTACAAAATATTGAATTACATGTTTCTGAAACAAAACCAGTCACATCACAAAATATGATTTTAGTTCATAAACACTGATTTTCTGCAGCGGTGGTGAATTCAATTCAGACAGACGTCATCAACACACTATTGGAAATTGAATAACTTCATACAATGAAATGATCTGGAGTTGCTCATCCATAGGCATATAATAATAACTCAAAAGTAACACTTTTCGTTCACAAGAATAAGATCATCAATACAGCATACTGGCACTGGAACAGTATTCAGGTGAATAAGCACACACACCATTTACTACTGTGGTTTGGAGAGTGCCCTCCATGTGCCGTGCAATAAAGGAGAGTCCCAAGGTCGCTTTTGTGGACAGGTGTGGAACTCTTTAAAGGTAGAATTGACTGAAGTGGTGCCCTCAAAGAAGACTGCAGTGCCCATCCAGGTTTTTCTCTTGCTTTCTATCTAATAAAGTGAAAGAACATGCTCCCTTTTTTTCTGCGTTCCTGAAGTGAATACTCTCTGTGGGTGTAAGGTGACACAGCCATTGACCAAGACGCAGTATATCCAAGTCTGTGAACCAAAATACACACGTTAACTTTACTAGCTAATTATGTTACGTGATTGGTTAGAGCAACTGAAAGGGACCTTATGTAATTTTTTAATTAAATTTGTATGATTTTATTATGTCCCTCAAGAAATTAGGGCTCTGAAGCAAGTAGTATCTCCGTTCTATTGTAATCTAATTAAATTTTATAAATGGTCATCTGTTCAGCATATTGTCAAAGGATGAAGGGTGCAAAAGCATAGAGGGCAAGAATAAAAGGCCCTTTGATTAATAACTAACTTTTCTCTCATGTGGTCTAATTTCAGTATTATTGCTCATATTTTTTCATTCTCTTTCTTTCCTTCTTTCTTTTAATTTTCCTCTTGTTCCTTTCCAAACTCCCTCCAGCCCTTTTCCTCTCACAATTTGCAAGTGCTCCATTCCTACTTCTTTCCCTTAATTCTATTTTCCTTAAATCCCTTTCTCCTTTCTATGTTCCTCCTCCCCTCTCTCTTATTGCCCTTGCCATCTGAAAACTTTCTCCTATTTCCTAATATCTGTGTAATGTTCTGCTCCTTATTTATTCTTCGGATTTCTCACCCATGAAAAACTAGGCCTTGTTTCTTTGCTTGTTTTAGGAGTTCTGAGATAGGTTCCCACTATATAGTTCAGACTGACTTTTAATTCACTGTTACAATTTGTGTCTAGTTATTCCCCCAAAGCCTCATGGATTCATGAGTGAGGGACTTCTAGAGTTTGTGATTAACTCATGATCCATTGTGATTATTGTGATTAAAAGAGCTGTGAGGGGGCCTGGCGGGATGGCTCAGTGGTCTAAAGTGCCTGCTTGGGAGCTTGGGCGGCTTCAGGGACCGCGGTTTGATCCCCGGCACCACATGCTGCGCCAGCCTTGCCCTTGGGCGGGTTGAGCCAGCCATAAAAAATGAGTGAATAAACAAACAAAGGTTCTAAGATTGATTATTAAAAAAAAAAAAAAAAAAGAAGAGCTGTGATTATGGGTGATTAAAGGCTGGGATTTTGGGTCTTAGTACTGCTGGGATTGTAGTTGTACATACATCCCCCAGCCTGGGGTAGACAGCCTGAATAAAATTTAAGAGAGACAGATTTCCACTCTGTTGCATTGTTACCTGTTGCCATTTTGTTGCTGCACTCCTCCATTGTGCTCTCTTATTCCTTCCTGCCACCGTGAACAAATGCTCTCTGTCTTTGGAGCCATCAGAGTATGAACTGAAACCTCCAGTAACAGAGAACTGAATAAGCTTTTCCCTCCTTTAATTTGGTTGTTGGGTATTTGTCGCAGCAATGAGAAAACAGTAACTGAGTTAGAATTTGGTACTAGAGAAGTCGGACCATTTCTGTGGCTAAACCTGACCATGTGGATTAGAAGATTTTGAGAAGAAATAGGAAAGTTTTGGAGAGATCATCTACTTGCAAAGAGCTGGAACAGCTTTAGATGTTCTGTTTGGGAATTTCTGGTCAGAGCTCAGAAGATCAGAAGGCCAATGAAAAACGTAGCTGTAAAGAGCCGGCTGGGGAGGTTTCTGCTGGGAAGAAGGACTGCATTGGTTGTTGGACTCCAGATGATTTGTGCTATGGTTTGGCCAAAGGTCTTCTTGAATTTTCTCCCATCCAGAGACTTTGCCTGAGAGTGAGTTTAAGCGTCGTGGACTAATTAATCTTTCAAAAGTTATTTCAAAGCAGCCAGATAGAGCCGGGCATGGTGACACACGCCTATAATCCCAGTACTCGGAAGGCTGAAGCAGGAGGATTGGTGCAAGTTCGAGACCAGCCTGGGCTACAAAAGTGAGCTCAAGGCCAGCCTCAACTGCATAGCGAGACCCTGTCTCAAAAAGACAAAAAAAAAAAAAAAATTCAGCCAGATATTGGGACAGTGGCATGGCTGCTATCATGTGCTTTTTGGTAAATTTATGATGAAAATCAAGAGCAAAGAGCCAAACAGGATGATTTAAAATGTGAGCTTGCACAGAAAGGAAGTTGCAAGGAAAGCCTGGAATGCAAAGATGGAGCTGAGAGGATCTCCATGGCCAAGAAAGAGCCTGAGAATGAAAAGAATGGCTTTTCTACATTTTCAACAGGTCTCTACCCTTTGTTGTCTCAAAACTGGAAAAGTCAGGGACTTTGCTTTGAGGAAAAAGTCACTCATCCCCATGTTCCAGAATACTGGCAGCGGCCACACCAGGTTCCAAAATGGCACAAGCCTGTATGATTTGTTCCTGAGAATCAGGGCCTCAGTCTTTATTAATCCAGGCCATTCACCTCTACAGCCAAAGAGAGACGGAAACCTGTCTACTGCTTCAGCTGGAAGCAGACTTGTCATCATCCCTGTAGTGGATGAACATAGTTTAAGATGCATTCAGAATGCAACGGTTCTGAGCTTAGGAAGATTTCCACCTAGATTTCAGAAGGCCTGCGAAGCCAGGCCTTGCCCCTGGGAGGGCAATGTATAAGGCTGTGAGTGACAAGCCTACTCAGTGGAAAAGTCAAAAATTTGGAAAAACCAAGAACATGGATTATCTAATGGAAACCACAAAGAGGAAGCAAAACCGGCCTAAGGGAGAAGCCAATGGAACAGCAACCAAGAATGCTATAGGGGCAGAGCCACATGGAGCTCATAACTCAGCACAGATTGCTTTGCATGTTCCACTTAGAACTATGAGATTTAATGTTTGCCCTGCTGGACTTAGGACTTGTGTTGGTCCCAGGGCTTGGTATCCTGCTTAGTGTATCTTTTGAATGGTAAAGCTTATCTTGTGCCTTTGAGTGCTGCAAGTGTTTAAATTTTCTTTTGTACAGGGGTTCACAGCTAAGAGTTTGCCTTGGATCTTGGAGGAGGCTTCGACTTTTCAGCAATGCTGAAAGTGCAAGATTTGGGCAGGCTGCAGAGATGGCTCAGCATTCTAAAGTGCCTATTTAGGAATGCTTAGGCAAACCACAGGGACTGTGGTTCAGTCCCTGGCACTGCATGCTGCACCAGCTCCACCTCAAAGGGCAGACTGAACCAGCCATTAAAAAATGATTTGGGCAAATATTTTATATATAATTTTACTACTTTTAATAAGAAATAACAATGAGACAGTCTCAAAACATGTTAGTAGGACAGCTACAATAATTAATACAATGCATATTGTTGTCTTCATAGTAGTTGCTCAGAGTACAAGATGCAGACATGATAGCTTTTCTAAACACTGTTGGTACAAATATTTAGCTCAATGGGCAACTCTTGTAGATAGACTAAAATGTACTTTGCACAAAGGGATGTGCATGAGACTTTGGGGGTCCAGGGGCACATGCTATGGTTTAAGTATAGTTGTTCCCCCAGAGAGTCATGCAGTCATAGGGTGGAGACTTGTATAGTTTGAAACTAACACATGATCCTTTCAGATTATGGGTCTTAGTACTGCTGGGGTTATGTGTGTGAGTGCTACACCCAGCCTAAGGCGATAGCCCAAATGTAACAAGGGAAACAGAGCGATAGACTTCCTCTCTCTGTAGCCATTGCTGGTGCCTGCCCTCCCTGGGCTCCTCTTGTTGTTTGCTGTCACTGTGGAAGTTTGCCCTCTGCCATGTGCCACTTTGCCTTGGAGACAGCTGAGAATGGGCTGACACCTCCGGTAACCATAAGCTAAATAAACCTTTCTTTCCTTCGTTTTGCATATAGGGTATTTGTCCCACCAACGAGAGATTAATAACTGACACACTCACTATATAATTCAGACTGACCTCAGACTCCCAGAAATCCTCCTGCCATAGTATCCTGAGTGCTATGATCAAAGTTATGTGTCACTAAGCTGAAATAACAATACAATATCTAAACAGGTGTGGTATGTGTATAAGAGATTTACTTCACTTCTAATCACTCTCAAGGTGAAGAAATTAGAAATTTCTCATGCTTTCTTCTTAATGCAATAGCAGTATTCTATTGTGTATAAAAACACATTTTCTTTATTCATTCATCTGTCACTTGGTATATGGTGTGTTTTGAGGAATTAAGTATTGTGAATTATGTTGCCATAAGCAACAGTGTGCATGCTTATCTCACTGCAGTACCATGACTTTAGCTTCTAGAAGGGGAATGGTTGGGCAAAACCGAAACTCCAGTTTTAGAGTTCTGAGGGTTCTCCATGCTCCTCTCCTTAGTGTTATGCCACTCTCCACCTCCAATAATGAATAAGGGTTCTGTTTCCTGCGAAGCTGCACCAGCCTTTGCTCTTGGTTGATTTCTTGAAGATAGCCATTCATTTTGCAGTGAGATAGAATCTCGGTGTTGTTTTAATTTGAGTTTCTCAAATGACCATTGGTGTTGGGCATTGTTCTTTATATTTCTTGGTTCTTGGTACTTCTTTTTATGATAAGTTCCTATTTTGGGGAGTGTAAATTGTCTGCATTATGTCTCACTACTTGCTGACTGTCAAATATTTCATGTAGAACACGAACTTGCCCCACTTTCAATGTTTCAAACATTTACTTTTTATCATTAAATAAGCTATTTAAAATGTAATGTCAATGGTTTCATTGTAATTTTCACTGCTGTCTTTAGCTTCAGATACTTTTCAGTATAATATGTTATGGAATTCTATATTTACTATAAATAGCAATCATTCGCTGTAAAAGTTTGTTTTTCTCAAATTTCTCCACCATTAAGAGGCTATATGGTCATATTGCACAGTTCTTGTGAAAACTATTTGTTTGATTTGGCTGGTACTCTAGGATGATTTTGTTGTTGTTGTTGTTGTTTTGTCTTTAGTACAGGGTCTACAGTTCCACAGGGTCTCACTGTATAGATTAGGTTCAGTGATTGTCCTGTTGTCAGCCTCCCAAGCTCTGGGATTACAGGTGCATGCCACCATGCCCTATCTCAGTTGCCTCTTAGTCTGCTCCCCAGGTTGAGGCCAGAATGGCATGCCAGGGATTCAGCCTAGGTTGCTTCACTCTGCCTAAGAAGGCCCTTTAGTCTGTTGCGCTATCTGGTTGGCCCACAAACTGCTATATTATATTCCTGATGTAACCATTAAATTCTGTACTCTTTCCTCACTCTATACTAATAGCTGAGATTGGTTATGTACATATGGACCCATTTACCACTGTACACATTTCTAAGTGCACTGAAAGGAAGCAGTATCTTCAGTGCAGTGGTCAAACTACTTGAATGGTTATTTTGTAAAGACTTTGTCCCTGTCTCACACAATTTACTCATCCTAGAGTACCAGCCAAATCAAATAAATAAACAAAAGGGCACTTCAGTGAGAAAATAAATCAGAACATTTTTATTGAATAAAATCCATCATGGTCATTTTGTCGTGTTGAGTTTTAACAAAGTAGTAACGTCAGTCTAACAAAGGAACCCATGCTTTGTCCTCTAAATGCTTAGGGAAATTTAATGTCAGTTCTCCTGGAAACTTAGAGGAAAGCAGACAAACCATATCACCTCAGTCCAAAAGTCTGTGTTTGTCCAGGAAGAGATTTTAATGTCAAGTAGAAACTAAAGTAATGCAATAAGAACAGATAGAACAGAAAGTAAGAGGACTTGAGTCAGGTCTAGAACTTTACCAGGTTTCAAAATGTTTGGAAAATTAATAAAACTTCATTTCAACTATTCTAGTTGTCATGAAGTGATAATATTTACATGAAAGATTGTCATACATACTACATTAAAATAGGTTTATGCATTTAAGTATCTTTTTTTTTTTTTTTTTTTGTCTTTTTGAGACAGGGTCTCGCTATTCAGTTCAGGCTGGCCTTGAGCTCACTTTTGTAGCTCAGGCTGGTCTCGAACTTGTACCGATCCTCCTGCCTCAGCCTCCCGAGTGATGGGATTACAGGCATGTGCCACCATGCCCGGCTTTAAGTGCCTTTTTATCTGTAAGTGTTTTACTAAGATTTCTGTGTTTTTACTAAGATTTGTTCAAGGGGATTATGTTTAAGCTTTTTAACAAACTGGACCCATCGCCACCATGATTCATGTGGGCATAGAGTTACATGCTCAAAAGCATGTTTGTTTGTATATCCATGAACATGTATACATGACAGTAAATCTTTTAACAATTGTCCTACTTAAGTTCTAAAACCAATTGTTATTTTGTGTTGTTCCACCATTAACATAAGTTTAGACAAATTTATTCTTTTCTCTAAAATCCTTTTCTCATAAATAGTTATTCTTTTATATTCTTTTTCAGCCTTTCAAAACCATTCAAACCACTTTTTCCAATTCATATGGCTGCTTTAGACATTTATTATAATAAACCAAATCATGAAATTCTGGTTGGTTGCATTCAATAGTGCATGTGGCAAGCCTGAAAGCTAGTACAGAGAACAGGCCCTCAGAAACAATAGAGGAGACCTGAGTTTGGAGAGGGAACTGATAGAGCACTTCTAACTCCTCAAGCACAGCTAACACACATTCTTGGAGCAGGACCAAGTGTCCCAGCTGAAGGAACCTGGCATCTATCCTAGTCCCCTCTTCAACCTCTTCAGTGGAGCAGGGAGACTTCTCAGTGGCACAGAGAGGATGGAAAGCTACATAGTCAGAGAAGAGGATGCTGCATAAACTGAAATCCAGAGATTTACTTAGTGCCTGAGTTAGGCTTGGCGGTACTTGGGCAAGCTACAAACAAGGCTCTGAACCTTATTACCTGGAGCTATACACGGAGGAACACAGAAGATCTGAGCTGTGTGCACTAGCAGTGACCTGTGTGATCCCAGGGAGGAAAGACACCCAAGCAGTGCCCAAATAGGCACTGTGCGATTTCTCCCCTAAACACCAGGAAATCTGTGTTCCTGGTATATCCGGCCTGCCACTCAGTCTTCTGATCCATATGAGAGCCCTGGTATCTCTCCCACTGCCAGGAAAATGCTACTGGAGTGTTGTGAGCCTGAGACATGACAGAATTTGTGCCTGACCTTGGGACACTTTTTGGAGCTTGGGGATATGCTTGGAAAGCTGGAGAGGGCTGCACAGCCCAGGGCACAGCATAACATGGTCCTTTGCAGCTACACAAAAAGTGAACATTTCAGTAGCTTTTAGGATTATCGTGGAGAGGAGCATGAAGAGACCCAGAAGGGCCTTTTGGAAATCAGTGAATGACTGAGTCATTAACGAGCTACACAGCAGCCTCCCTGTCTTCTAAATTGAAGATGTCTGATCATAAGGCAAGGCAAAGGCCTCTTGCTAGTGCTGTCCAAAGGAACAAAGCTGAAAGCAAAACACTGCCTGTAATGAAAAGAGAATGCCTCCCTTCGTGGGGGTCCATTTGGACTTAGGGAAAAGGAAGATTGCAGGAGGGCGTGAGTTCACTGAGTTGTAGGAGCAGGCAGCAATCTGACCAAGGAGAGAGAATGTCTCCAACCATGACTTCATTATCACTTCCTGTAGTGGATTTGTAATAGGAAGTCAATGTACTACACCCAGCTGAAGTAAACTGCAGTGGTGCTCGAGCAGGAGGCCCACCTCTGGATAGCTACCAGCAGCATAAAAGCAAAAGAGGAGAAGCTGTTAAAACCTTGTTAAGGATGATGTCTGGAGCAGCTGTTGGAGCTGTTGCAGGCTGTGAGTTCTCTTGGGCTGCTCTGCTGGAGGACCTGGTCATGCTGACTTTCCCGGTGAACTTTGGAGGAGCTTTGGTCATCAACTACAGCAGTAATTCCTGTCTCTGGAGGGGAAGATGATGCACTGCTCAGCGTCATGGAGCTTGTCAAATTGCCTTTCCTGATAAGAACTCTGCTTTCCTCATGGCTGGAGGTGCTCAGAACCTTGCCATTGCTGAGGACAGATGTGATACTTTGGGTGGGGCTCTGGTGCTTACCTTTGACACTGCTTCTTAACTCCAGTTCAGATCCCTCATCTTCCTATCACAGATCCTTCATCCCATGGGCATAGACTTCCTAGCTTCCACCACTGACCTTTGGACCTTTCCAGCACAGATCAATGAAGTGGACATGCATGAGACTTTGTTGTATGCTGCAGGATTTCTGGGATGCATTGCTGTCAGCTGTAGGTTTCCAAATGGACCAATTCAGGATATTAGGATCTAGGTCCTTACCTGAAATCTTCAGTGTTTATGTGTGGACAGATTTCCTGCACTCCTTGTATGATTCTTGAGTGATTCCTTTTAAACTAATATTTTAAAACCTGTCCTGTACTATATCATTCATCTTGCAAAGTTCTCAACACTTGACACTTCACCAAACTCCAGCTCATGCTGTGCCCTCCAGATACTCTTTCCAGAACCCCCCTTAACTGCCTCAATGGCACCCTCCGCCCTCAGCCAGAAACTATTAAACTCCTTGGGCCTGGTGAGGCTGCAGAATGTAGGCTGCAGAATGATGCTCTGTGGGGCACAGAAGCACTGACTGACAGAACAGCAGAGGAGCAGTTTAGGCAGCGAAGCTCACCTGCAGTCTTACATAAAGAAGGACAAGTAGCCATGGAAGGAAGGAACGGAAATGGGAAAAGTCCACCTGAGAAATCAGCAGCTGTTCTGTGCCTTTGTCCTCTGCACAGTTGAAGTTTTTGCATCATAGGAAGAGGCTCAAAGCCTCCAGCTGGTCAAGACAGTAAGAGAAAAGAAAAACTCTGAAGAACATTGCTTGAGGAAGACAGGAAGAAGGATCAGTATTCCATTTGGACTCACACTAAAAAGTTAAAGTTACTCCATTTGCAAACATGTGGAGGAGAACACCTGGTTCATCTTTGCAAATAAGAGAGGCTTGGGAAGACTATACTTCTGTATATTTAGCTGTGTGGTGTTCTTTATTCCTTTGTATTTTCTCATTTCACATGTGTATGAGATATTAGCATATGTAAAAAGGGAAATAAGCATCAAGTAGTGCTTTATTTCAAATAACACATTCATGCTATCTCACAAGCATATCAAGTTAGCTCACACCAAAAAATACCTGCAGGGGAATCAAACACAACCTCACTGCCAGCATATTCGCTGGTTCTCACCTTCTTGCAGCTTCCCATAGTCTCCACTATAATCCTGCTTTCTGCATCCCTTTTCTCTGCAAAGATGTCGAAATACTATGAAGCCATTTCATTCAGCTGAATTTTTAAATTGTATAAAAACCAAATATGTATTCATTTATTTATTTGTTTGATACATGGTCTTGCTGTGCAGCTTGGACTCACAGTGATCCTCCTGTCTCCATGCTGAGATTACAGACATGCACCACCACACCCAGTTTTGGGCCTGCACGGTATGGTATGTGGTACCGGGGATCAAATCAGTGTCCTTGTGCTTGTCTGGCTGGCACTTAGCTATTGTCCCAGTCTCCATTCATCTGAATATTTTAAACAGAATAATATACACCAGAGAAATCCAGCTTGAAAAACAAGTGAGGACTGCTAAAAAAGGTCATCTGCATGCAGATGAATTAGTCTCAATCTATGTCTCTCAGTACTAAAGTGAGATTGAAGTATGTCAAAGACCTACTTACAAAAATAGGAATTCTAAGTCTGCCCTCCACTTCCCCCCCCAAAAAGATTAGAAGACTGAAGGGCCAGCCAAGTAGCTCAGCAGATTAAAGTGCGGCTGGGGTATGCTGAGATGATAATTGAGACTGGATGTGGTGGCATGCACCTGTAATCCCAGCTTTTAGGAGTCTGTAAACAGGCAGATCACTATGAGTCCACTGTAGCAATGGACCCTAAATATCTTGTAGATTTCCCCCCAAAAAATAAATTCTAACTCTGATAGAAGTAAAGAATGAATAAAATTCCTGGTGATATAAATATAGGCAAGGCTTTCTGGACAGAAGGCCAATTGTACAAAAAAAAATAATTTCATGAATCAACAAGTGGTTTTATATCAAATGTAACTCTTCACATCAAATGAAACAACCAATAGAGTAAATCAACCACCTACTGAATGGAAAAAATTTTCCCAGTTATTCTTTAGATAGAGAACTGAGATCTAGGTGTTGTAAAATAAGTAAATGAGTGAACAAATACCAACAAAAAGTCCTTAAAATAATAACATCAGATAAAAGTTAGGTAACTAAAGTTAATAAGTACTTCATTACAAAAAGAAATACAGGAATTCACTTCATAAAAGAAGAAGTAGCCCATAAATACAAGAGAATTGCACATACTACTTGGCCACCAGAAAGATGAAAAGCAAGAATAAAATAACATCTTACCACAGCAGGAATATTTATTATTAGATATTAAAAAAAAAACAAACTATTGAAGCTGAGAGTAATGCTACATTGTTGGCATCAATGAAATCTATTGCAACCATTAGGGAAACCTGTGTGGAGTCTTCTCAGAAAACTGAAAATAGAAATCTCATGTGACTCAATCATATTTCTTCTTATTATCTTCCTAAGAGAGTGAAAGTCTAGCAGTGACCCATGTGAGACTGTGTTTGCAGCGGCACATTTCACAATAGCTAAAACATGCAAAAGCTTGAATGGCCATTAGCAGATGAACGGAAGGAGAAAGCAAGCTAAAAAGGAAGGAAAAGTGTGGACAGAGGTGATGATCAACTTGGAATAAGACAATGACAGTTGCCCATAACAGAGGTAATCCCTGCATATGAGAAGTTATAAAATAAGTATTTTTAGTATTCAAAGTTAACACCATGACACCATCTGTGGCATTTTACCTATTTCTCTTTTATTCAGCAACATACTTTCACCATTCACTGAAATTAAAATTTGTTTCCTTTTTGATCTATGTTTCTGTAGTTATTTGACTGTTTCTTTAGCCCATCGATTGCTGTTGTAATTCTTGGCTGTGCTATTTCTATGAACATCCCTGTTCCAGTTTGTGCCCTGACACACTTCTCCATGCTTCTCCATGTCTTTTCTGATGCATGATTGAAATTCCTGAGTCTATAGTAACTGCATATTGGGGTGTGCCAGCCTGTTTTTCATTGGCTACACTATTTTATTTGTCTTGTGGTTTTTTTTTTTTTTTTTCGTATTTTAGGGAAGGGTCTACAGGGTGTTCAGGGTCTCACTACTACAACAGACTCATAGTGATCTGATTCATTAGTGCCTCCCAAGAATTGGGGTTATAGGTGCATACTACCACGCCCAGTCTCATTTGCCATCCCACATGCCCTGGAAGCAAGACAGGCACAGAAGCCCTGAGGATCTAACCCTTGGCCCCTACACCTGCTTGCAGGTGCTTTAATCTACTGATCTATTTGTTCAGCCCTGTTTGTCTTGATTATAGTCACTGGAATTGGTATAATGAAATATGGTTTTGCTTTTCATTTTAATTTTATTTTAATTACTCTGAAGACTACTGATGTTAAGAACATTTATACTTATTGGATCATTGTAAATTTTCTTTTGCAATAAACATACTCTTCAGTTTTCCTCATTTTTTTATTGAATTGTTTTGCTTGTTACTGAATTTTATGGATTTTCTTTATCAGTTATATTGTCAATGATTTTCTCTTATTCTGTGGTCTGATGTTTCTCTTTCTTAACTGATTCCTCTGAGGCCAGAGCTTTGAAAATTAGCAAACTTTACTGTATATACTACATTGATTTTTGTTTGATTACACATCTAACACTCTTATTCTAACCAAGAATCATGAAGATTTACTCCTATATATTGATGGAAGGTTTACTGTTTCAGCTCTCACACATTCTGTGAAGCATTCTGATTTTATTTTTTTATTTGGCATGAAGAAGCACAGAGTTACCTGTCCCACTGAGATGCCCATTTATCCCAGACGTATTTGTGTTGTTCTCTTAAAAGCTCCTTTTCCTCACACTTGCCTAGTTACTATGCTAAAATGTATTGAATATTTTTATCCTTCATAGTGATCCTTCTTAAATTATGCTAATAAAGTACTAATCACTTCACATGAGGCTTTACCACATAGGAAAATGATTAGTAATAACTAGATTTTGGAAACAAGGTATATAATGTCTATCAAAAAATTCACGGATAAAGAATTATGGTATTCATATAAAAGGGAATACTACTACGATGTAAAAGACAATCTTGAGGCTTTCACAGGGAAAGAGATACAACTTGCATCCCTAACGTTAAGTGAAAGAAGTTAGACATAAAATCTTAAATATTATGCAGCTGAGGAGGTAGCTTAGTAGAATAAGAGCTTGCTTGGCAAATGCAAGGACCTAAGTTCAATCCCTGGTTCCAAATCAATCAATCAATCAGTCAATCCATCAATCAATCAATCAATCTTAAATATTGTATGGTTTCTCTTTTGTGAAAAATGTCTCTTCATCACTCTCAGGCCATCATTTTTGTATTTTTCTCAGAAAGAGAGAGAGAGAGAAATAGAGAGAGAAAATTGATATATAAGAATTAAAAGTTACGTCAATTTTCTAAATTATCTACTCTTTTTGTTTTAAAGTATTTGATATCAATATTAATTTGTTCTTTTTAAACTCTCAATCTTGGTTCATTAAGATAGCTTTAAATTTTTACCTGGTTGTTTCTTCTTTGTAAAAGTGTCTTTTTTTGTTTGCATTTTGCTTTTTTGCCTTTTTTTTTCTTTCCCTGGGTTCAAACTCAAGACCTTGTGTTTGATTTGCAACTGAGCTATATCCTTGGCCCAAGAGAGTCTTTCTTTGTTACTCTCATTCCAAATATAACATTTTGTCATTCTGTAAAGATCATGATAAACAGCATACTGACTATTGTTAGTTTTGCTGTAAAATTTTGTTTCATTTTTCATAGAATATTACTTTTCATATTTCCTTATTATCTATTTCTATTACAGTAAAATAAATAATAATGTTGTTCATGAAATGCTGAAGTTTTTAGTATAATATGCTCCAGAAAACTCTTTGAGTTATTTATCTGTCTTTCTGAGATTTCTGTGTACATGCATTGTTAAACTGCTACTTGCTCTTTATTTGTTTTTCCTCTTAGAGAAAAAAAGTCAATTTCCTTTGGATCACCTTTCCGAATTCTGATTTTCTACCAATTCATAGGGAACTGACAGTAGTAAGTTATTCATATTAGTAACATTTTCCTTGATCATACTGCTATTTATGATTTGTACTGCTGTCTGTCACTTTAAGTCTCATAGTTTTGAAGAATCTTTACTCACAGCTCACCTTACTCTTTCTAAAATACACCTCTCTTATATAAGGTTGTGTCTCATGAATTCAGCCCTTGGGCTTTATCAATTTCTCTGCATAGTTTAGGTGTGTGTGCGTGTGTGTGTGTGTGTGTGTGTGTGTGTGTGTGTGTGTGTCTGTTATATCTTTTATACATTGTGACTGTTCTCCTATCTCTCTGTATGAAGGCCATTGTTTCCTTGTGTTTCTCTTCCATGTGCATAAAAGCTGGGCATTTAAGATAATACAATGATCTAAGTATGAATACCAGTTTCCTAATCTAAGTATGTACTGCTGTGGCTATTCTTATAGAGGTTTCCATGTAGTTACTTATGTCCAACATTTTGTTTAGAATACATGTCACATAATGGTTTTGATGAAGAGTTCCTTCAAGCCTTTTGTGGAACCAGGAATTGAACTCAGGCCTTTGCACTTGCAGGCGAGCACTTATTTTACTGAACTATCTCCCTAGCCCAAAGACCTGAGGAAAAAAAAAAAAAAAAAAACTCATATTTTTTTGCCAGGAAGGCTTGAATGTATGCTAAGAAACAATTTCAGTGTTCTAACACTTGTGTCTCTTTCCTAGTTTAATTTTCTAATTATATAGAATAGCAAGGCTAGCGTACTACTTGAAATTATAATATAAGTTTCCATAGACTTTTAGATTCCACGGTCTATGTTAGAACTTTCAAAACTATTTTCAGTTTTTGTATTATTTTAATTTTTCTCAAAGTTTTACTTGTTACAGGCCTCACTATGCAGCTCATACTCATAGTGATCATTCTATCTCAATCTACCCAGCCCTGGGATAACAAGGGAAGGCAATCATGCCCCATTTCTGTGGCCAGCGTGGCATATTGTACTAGGGATGGAACCCAGGTCTTTGAGCTGGCCAGGCAGGTGCTTAGACCACCGATGTAGCTCCCTGCCCTATATATGTATATATTTCTTTAATGTTTGAGGTAACCTCCTAATTGTTCAAACCATCTTCACAGTTACTCTCATAGTAAACAATCATGGAATCCTTTCAACTTTGTGCCAGTCAAATAAAAATAAGCCCTAAGACAGTACTTCTCCAGAGAGAAGTACTATTTATCAAATATGGACATCACTCTGGTGAAAGGGCTTCTGGGAGCACTCCAGACCTGCTCTGCATAACATTTGTCTCTGATTTAGTTGTCCCTGGGCATTGATTGTCACAGCTGCTCCTGTTGTATTGATTTCCAAAAGTGCTGTGGAGCTACTAGGCATTACATGAAAATACACACGTTTAAAAGCTATGAAGCTCACTATTGTTTTGTTTCTTGATAATGCCGTGCAAATGAATGCTTTCTAGAGTTTTACACCTTTAATTAATTCTGAAAGATAAAATGGGGCTGCTGAGAGAACTCAGTGACCTAAGTGCCTGTTTAAGCAAGTGCAGGGGTGAGGGTTTGACTCCCAGCACCACACACTGCGCTGAGGCCATGGTGGCATATTCCTGTAACTTCAGATCTTTGGAGGCTGAAAAGAGGAGGGTCACTTCAAGTCTGAGCTGCATAGTGCAACCCTGTGTTAAATATATTTAAAGAAATATTTAGTTGTTGTGTGTAATGTCATGGATTATTTTGAGGTCTGGATTTCATGGAACTTTCATTTGAGTATCCTGATAGTGTGTTGTCTTCTAAATAATACTTTGTCACTTTTGAATATTTAAAAATATGTGGATAGCTGCTACCAAAACTATAGCAGAAAGTAGCACTCTCCTTAGAAACATAGTAAACTAAGTATCCATTGTTAAAATTATGCTTCCCTGTAAACAACATACTTGCTTCATACTAAAACTCGAGGTTAGGTACCACATATATGCCATAAAAATTACAGGATCAATGATCTGAATATTTTGCTTATAATTATCTTTAATTTGATCTTTCAAAATGGATTTTTTAAAATTCAATCATCAGTGTTATAGTCATCATAGTCAACTTAATCTCTATCTGTGCTTTCCTAATTTAGGGAGTCTCTCTTACATATCTCAACATAAAAAATTACTACAACTCGCAGAAGTAGTTAAGTATATTATGAACATACATCTGATACGTTTTGATGAGGGTCACATAGAGAAATAAGCACTTCATTATTCAAGAAGGATGTACCATTTATTACTAGTGAAATAGGTATAGTTATATTAAAGATTTTATAGTAAGTATGGCTGATTTTAAATATATTTTAATATTTCCTTGCTTTCCTTTCTACATAATTTAATTTGTTTCCAAAACATAGACTGTTTTAAACGTATCTTGCTTTTGTACATTAGAATGAGAGACTCTCTTGTACTTCCAGGCATTTTGAAATACTGTAGCTTTAGATAAATGCACACAGAATGTAAAACTATGTTTCATATGTTGCCTTAAAATATATTCTTATATGGTAGTCATTTATGGAAAGGACGGATTTTATTTTATTTTATTTTTGGAACTGGATCAGTACTTCTCAGGCAGGCACTTGTGCCCCTGAGCTATAGCCCCGGCCCTGATTTTTTTTTTATTTGATTGTAGCTTTGCCCTTACAATTTATAGGGTAGTCTTAAAGCACAGATCAGTTTTTCAGATTATTTCCTTCTAACTACTTCTCTATGGGCCAAAAATTATATATACATACATATGTATATATATATATATATATATATATATATATATATATATAGTTTGACACAGATATATATATATATAGTTATATATATAACTATATATATCTATATAGTTAGACACTGATATATACACAGTTATCTATAACTATATAACTATATAATTATATAGATATATATAGATTGACACTGATGTATTTATAGTTATATATATATGTATAAAACTATATATATCTATACAGTTTGACACTGATATATACATAGTTATATATATGTGACTATGTAACTATAACTATAAATATATATATATATATATTTTTTTTTTTTTTTTTTGACACTGATTTCTTTATCCCCCACTAAGTCTCCACATGACAGGGTTAGACAACATTCCTCCCAAGTGCAAGAAATATCGCTATGTGGGCACTGGATCTCATAACTTGCTAGATTAATAGCTTCTTTTCCGGAGTCCTTACCTGCTACTCATTTCTTAATTTACCACAGGAGTTTGGCTTTCTTACCTGAACATTTTCATTTATGAGTATATAAATTGTTTTTTTAAAATGCACATTAAAGTTTTCCACTACTTTGCTCAAATACTGTACCTTCCCTTCACGTTACACTAAGCACTACAGTTAATTACCTGAGCTGTACGGGATTTCTGAACTCATTTCCTACCGTCTCTTCCCGGTCCTTCTATTACCACCATACCAGCCTCAGTTCTTCTACCTTTCTGTTTTAAGACGACCACAGGCCCCACAGTGTCTCCTATTCATTCTTTCTCCCTCTACATGTTGTCTCCTCTGATAACGTCATGATTCATTTTCTCATCTCATACATTGCATCTCAAGCACCATCTTTGAACATTATAAATAGAGCACTAATCTTATCATGGTCCTTTAAGTTAGAATTTCTTTTTCTCAAAATTTTATGAGCTCGGACCAGCGAGATGGCTCAGCAGTCTAAAGCACCTGCCTAGGCAAGCTTAGGCAACCACAAGGACCGCAGTTTAATCCCGGCCCCACATCCTGCACCAGACATATGAATATATATATATATATATATATATATATATATATACATATATATATATGTATATATATGTATATGTATATATATATGATGGCGTTATATGTTATTTGGACTTGATATCTCCAACTAGCATGCACGTGGCATGTAATTTGTCTTCTTTTGTTTCCTCTGCTTTTTTCCCTTTCTTCTCAGAGCTTAATCCAAAACACTCATCTTCAAGGACTGTATAAGCTTGATGAAAAAAAAAAAAAAAGGATCATTATTATACAGCACTATCTTTAGTTTCAATGCTAATGTATTTCTCTAAGGTATCTGGCCACGCTCATAGATTCGTCTATTCTTACAATATGCACTGTGCTGCTTTTGAAACGTTTGTTTTTCTATTAGTCCAGGCACTTCCCCTCCTTCCAGAACAATATGTTTCATCAATTTCTATTTGCTTTGCCATCTTTCTTCTCTGTACTGAATAAATTCTATCAATATAAAGTACATTCTAGAATTTCCCAAAGATTCATTATTTCTCCACATCCACATTGATTACAGTCTGTCGAAGAGTAGAATGTGGGATAAATGAATTAAAATCTCAAGGAAGATTTTATCCACAAAAAAAGTGTTTAGTGAATACATAATTTTATTCATTCTATTTTTGGAAGCTTTCAGTGAATGTACATAGTATTTTAGAATTAGGAATTTAGGTCCTAAATAGTAGGTAGTTTTGCTATATGATTTTAAAGCATCATATATATTTACTTATTTATTTACTACCCCTCAAAATGTGGCACACGATGTCTATAATGATTATAAAAAACCTGAAATATGACCTAACATTAGCCTTCTCTGTCATATGTGATTATTTAAACTATTTTTTTTAATTATCTAAAGCAAACATGGGTTATTTCTACTTTATGAAACGATAAGCCCAACAGATTATACCATAAGAAGGGTTACAAAAAATACCGGGATCACTTGAAAAAAAAAAACAACTTTACTGACATTTTTATTTACTAAAATTGCAAGAAAAACGTATTTCTCTATTGTATATTTGAGCTAAGTGCAAAACTTTAAGATCTCCAGTGAGTTTCTTTGACTGATGTAATTCTTATTTTATTAAATCATTATCTAGAGTTCTAATAAAAGCACATTTCACATGATACTTCTTATCCACCCTGAAGTATGATAGAACTAAAGAGAATCTGTGTTTAACATTCTATTGTGATTTTTTCTTACTTCGTTCTTGAATATATAATGCAGGCTGTTTAAGGCTAGTATCATTTTTGTAAGTTGAAAACTGAATTATAGTGGGAAACTGAATAAAGTATAATAATTAAACTTTGTTGGTCAGCAAACACAGTGACTGGATTTATCTTACCTTTCCCATTATAAAATATTATCATAATTTAATGGCGTACTCTAATAGATGTGAATCTCTTTCTTAGTATACACTTGTTCCATAGCTCTTAATTTTTTAATTTGTGGAAAAGATTGTGTGTATAATTTCCTTTTTGAGTCACTACACGGAAATGTTAATATAGATGCAATTACATCATATATTTATACATATAAATAATAAAAATAT
>PVJA010011844.1:8716-53626 GCA_004027025.1 Myocastor coypus
CAGGTATGCGCCACCACACCCGGATAACCTGGGGTATTTTTAGCCACCTGCTTCCCTTTCTTTTCTGCCAACTCGCATCATAATTAAATTTCCCTTGTTTCTGTTACATACAGAAATATAAGTAACTAAATGGTATTATCTTTATTCCTAGTTTTTTAAAGTCCATGTTAGAAGTTTCTACTACTTTGAGGAATTTTTTGGCCTCTGCCCTTTTGACATACATGGTCAGCCCATCGTATGAGGACTGTTCTGAACATCTTAGGATGTTTAGCATTATTCCTGGACTATATTTGCCAGGGGTTGTTCCTTCTCTAAGTTAGGTCAGGCAAGTATCTCCAGTCATTTCTGACTACTTTGTGTGGCCATGGGTGGGCAGAGGTCAAGCTGTCGCAAACCCAGTGAGAGCCACTTCTTTAGTCTTTCTTACTTTGGTGTCCTATAAGTCTTTCCAACTCATCAACCTCTAGACTCAATAAATCTATTCTTTTCCATCTTCCTTATTAGTGATATCAATATTTACCCAGACCTTGGAGCTAAAAATGAATGACATTTAAATGAATAACGTGTTTGACCTGCCTCCCACCAGAGAATCCTGTTAACTATTAAGTGTTTCTCTGAACTATTTCCAAGTCCAGACCCTCCCCTTGTCTCCATTCCGTGGCCCTAGCATAGGTCCTGGTCTCCTCATCACTTATCCCTTGCCTCCATGACCATGCATTTTCCTTAGTGTGCACCACCTTTCTTTCCACTACAGTGACCCAAGGGATTTTTTCTCAAGTAACAGCTATAGTCTTGATGAGGCTCGATTCTGCTTCCCCTGGTTTTCTTGGTTCTTTTGAAAGGATAGTGTAGGCTTCTTCTACTGGTAGTTACGGCTGTTTATCATGAATGTCACTAATGCAAGTATCTGCTGAGCTGGTCAGATGATGTAAATGAAGAAGGTTAGTGGGTGGGAGTCCAAAAGGGAGTGCTGGGAATTAGGTGATCTCATCCAGGCTAAAGTTACCTGGCAGCTGAATTTGATCCAGAGTTTTGAATGTGGCTTCATATTCTGAAGTTTTTCTTCTACTGGTTCTGAAGGGCCTGCACCTTTAGTTTCTTGTTAGAAATTTATCCATTCTGTAGGCTCATTTCAGACGCGACTTTTCCATCTTTCTTGCAGTATCCTCAGATAGGAAGTAGTCTGTTCTACCTAACATCTTACTGTGATGAGTTTGTATTTCCCTTGAACAAGTAGACTCTACTCAGTGTTAGCAACGCTTTAGGACTAACCTTTCCCATCAGCTCATGAAAATCTCATGGTCCAGAACCAAATCTTGTTTATCCTTGTACATTGTCCTACAGGTTCTTCCATGATGCCCCAACAATGCTCATTGCGTTGGTCAGGGTCACTCTGCCAGCCTGTGGGAGAGGCCAGGGAGCAGCCACACTCTCTTATGGTCATTTCAGCTATTACTGCCATCAAACTCACTCAGTTGGTGCTGGCTGCTACTTACAAGTTCCTGATTTATTCTTATGTCGATTAAGAAGAAATTAATACACATCTGTTTTGTAATATCCATTCTGATTTTGTAAATGCATTTGGCTTATACTTAGACTTCTGCTTATAATGTTTGAAAATTGTTACCCAACTATTAAATTCCAAATCACATAAGTAAAGGAACTTATTTTTCCCAATACAATCCTTAAGGTTTTACTACATTCTAGCATACATAGATACATGTTTGCTTTTTTTTTTTGCTAACATTGATTATGATTATAGTATATAAATAAATACAAATGTACATCTCAACATAAATAATATAAAATACGTAGAATATAAAATCTAGACTCTTCTAATCATTAATGTATACTTACAGATCACTACATTTTAATTTTATTTAATTACCATCTTAATGTTTAAGGATAAATGTTTTTTATAACATTGATAGATACATAAAAGTAAAAGGGATTGTGAACAGCCTCCCATTTGAAATTTTATAAGTGGAAGATGGCTTTTGATTGATAGCTGAGAACAGTTTATGATTCCTTTCTTCAGGCTTCCAGATGATAAAATTCTCTGAATAATAAATTTCCCTGTGATTAAATTCAGCTCTCTGCTTAGCCCAAATCACTTTGATCTTCCCATGGCCCCACCCCCATCACACTGTATAAAGTAAACATTATTAGTAACAAATAAAGCACCTGTCATTTCCAAAACCTGACTGTTGATTGGGAGCTGTGGACAGGTGAGGAGCAGTAGCCACTGTTGTGGGAGGGGAGGTTGTTATCATTTGCATAGAAATGGGGAAAAGAGGAAGCCTGAAGGTTGAAGTAGCTGGCAAAGCATGTGGTGCCAGGGATTGCCAGCCACATCCCCAGGGCAGGCTGAGCCAGCCATAATATGTATATATATATATATATATATATATATATATATATATATATATATATATTTTAAAAAAGAGAAAAGCATTTAACAGATAGCAGCCACTTCCTTGATTCGCAATTCAGTTCTCTTCCTGCATTAGTTCAGTATTTGTAGAGAAAACTAAGGGATTGGTTTTGATATCTCTTCTGCATATGTGGAATAGGAGACTCAGAGGTGACACATATGGAAATTCTGGGCATCAAGTCTGATTGTCATATCTTACCTGTCTCTTTCTTGAAGTCAACCATGTTGCCATGGAAGACCACCCCAAAGCTAGGAGAGGGTATGTTCCTACCTTTTGTCTTTTATTGTCACTGTCATGGTATGCCAGGTAGACATACTACTACTACCAGGTGGTATACTAATGGACATATTTTCCAAAGGCAGAATGTGGTTATCAAGCTCCTTCTGGTTACATGGGTAAAGATGAGCCATTGTATTGAAAGCAAAACAGAGAGGACTCAACTAGAGGGACACAAACTGAATATGCAGAAGTCCCCCCCCCCCCCAAAAAAAAAGTGTTCAAAAGTCCACTGTGCTGTGGGGTGATTTACTTTGAAAAATGAACATCAGGAGTCTGGGGAGATAGTTCAGTGGAATAAGTACTTGCCTGACAAGCACAGGGTCCTGAGTTTGATCCCTGGAACTGCAAAAACAAACAAGAAAAGAAAAGCATCACTATCATACTAATTCACTAAAATATAGATAGTTGATTGAAGCAAGATCCTCTAAAGGCAAAAACAGGAAAAACAGCATCTTGTTCATTAAGAAAGAAGATTAAATAAATTTCTGATATTACAATGACAAACATCAAAAAAAAAAAAAAAAAAAAAAAAAAAAAAAAAAAAAAAAAAAAAAAAAAAAAAAAAAAAAAAAAAAAAAAAAAAAAAAAAAAAAAAAAAAAAAAAAAAAAAAAAAGGTTGAAGTATCTCTGCACCCCACAGGTTTCCAGTGCCTCTAACAGGAGACAGACGTTTATTCCGCAATCCAGCATGGAAAAGTCCCAGTTTTCAAATCATCTTTGCAAATCCCAGCAACTGTGTCTTCCAAGGCTGGGAGGATAGGCTGTGCTCTGCCCTTCCTTGTAACAACTCCGATGTTTGTATTCGCAACTGAGGGTCGGAGATGATGGAAATAGAAAGCCACTGGGTTGCCATCCCACGTCCGTGAGCAGAGTCCCTATTTCCTATCTTGTGTCCCTCTAGAAAAAATTATTGCTTGACTTACTCCCTGATGACAACCTATGATATCTTGATTCTGGTCCTGTGTAACTTCCTGATAGTCAGATGCCGTAGGCTAATTTTATCCTTGCCCAGCTCAGCCTGCCCACAATTTCTAGCTCTTTCCTGTACCCTGCAGTGGCGAGCTGTAAGCAGTTAATGTAGTCATCTCTTCCTGTGAAAACCAAGAAATAAAGATTATAGTAAGTTATAAATAAAGGGCCTAGTCATCTCTTTGTGTGTGTGTGTGTGTGTGTGTGTGTGTATGTGTGTTTTATAAGAGGAAAGTTAAAGATAATATGAAGGCCTGTGAAAGTAATCGGAAAGTAGAGAAAAGTTATTTTCCATTCTAGCACCTAATCCTTTGGTGTGCTTTGGCAGTAGAAAATACAAAATATGCCCTCTGAATCTACTGGGAATGAATCTTTTCATTTAGCCCTGCCTGCATGCTCAGACTAGAAAAATACAGACTGGAAACAAAAGCTAAAGGGTTTAAGGTACCTCTTGCCCTCTGGGTTTCCTCTTCTTCTATAGCAGAGAAGTTTACTATCTTTGGAAGGCAGATATGATGTTAGAAGAAACTGAAAATGTCCTGTTCAGTGAGACTATTTGGTGTCTAAGGGGCAGTCTAATGATGTTTTGTTCATGCCATCTGTGCTAACCAAGTCTGAGAAATATTTGTGGATTTCTCACGGAAGCCAAAGTACTCTCTTTTGATTCCCACTCATTTTACCTGAGACAGAGAGACCAGAGAGAGAGAGAGAGAGAGAGAGAGAGAGAGAGAGAGGGACAGAGAGACAGAGACAGAGACAGAGACAGAGACAGAGACGGAGAGGGAGAGGGAGAGGGAGAGACAGAGAGAGAGAGAAGGAAAAAGGGCAGGAGGGAAGGAGAGAAGGAGAGAGATGTTGATTCAGCTGATTCATGCATTTGGAAAGCAGAATCCTGCTCCCAAGCAGAATGTTCCAGTTACCAAGCCTCTGGCCAGAAGGCCTTGACCTAGCTCTTTGCAGCCATCCCCCCACCTCATCTGGAGGCTGGGCCTGCAGGAAATAGCACTGGACAATAGAAAGTTCTTTTACTCCTAGGCAAGGAATAGGAATAAGTTCTCTTCCTTAAGAAAAAAAAAAAATGTTGCTGCACCCTAGAGAATATTTTGCGTCTTCTATTAAAAAAAAAGAAAGAACATATTGATTTCCAGTGATAAATTCACTAAAATTGAAAAGAAATCATTTTTAGAAACAAGAGTACTATCAATTTATATTGTTTATTATAAATATCTCAGGAAAATATGTAAATAAAAACATGCCAAAACATAAAAAAAAGCTCTATGATGCTTCTGTCATGCATTTTCCCCCCTACCACATAAAACCTCATTAAATCCTTTGCAGGATTTTTATTTAAAATTTTTTAGTTTGAAATAAATTGAGTTAATGAATTTAGGACATAATCTGCCCTCATGTACTGCCTGGGAATGAAGAGAAGGATCCTTCCTTCTGTCCCATTGGGATCCACACACATCAGGCATTGATGTCAACCGTGGATGGCTGGACTCAGTTATTCCAGTCCAGGTTTCCTTCTTGACTTCGTAGGAGTGCTGGGGACCTGTGCACTGTGGTTTGCATGCATTTCTTTATTTCACGTGTACCCAGGTTGATCATTACACAAGCCATGAATGTACCAGTATGTTACATTCTACTACATAAATTATCATCTGCTAATTTAAAAATAAATTTCAAAACCAAACTCTTGTTAATAACCTTTTCCCTCTCCATCTTATAGAGTTGGCAAATAAAGAAAATGAAAGAAAGACAATCTTCATTTCACTTCTTCACTAAATCCAGTCCTGTTCTGGGTTATGTTTTATTCTATATTTCACACAATATGTGGGGAAACATGTAGGAAAGAGTTCTGCTAGATTATATCTTGACCCTGAATCTGTTCATTCTGTGTAGTTCTTAGTCCTAATTACTCAACACAGATATTAATTAATTGATCCCTAAGTCTTTGGTTTCTTACCCTAAAACATTTCTGGGAATAGCAAATTATAAAACTATGAAAGAGAAAAACTAAAGGAACAGAAGGGAAGAATTAGCCAAACTCTCACTGTTACTGCTACTTTTGGTGAGTTCAAATACCTACCTATCTATTGGGCTAAAAGTCAACTGAATTGTAAACTTTCAAACTATAAATTGATCATTATATAATGTATAATCATGTATTAATAAAGATTATGAAGCCCAGGAAATGTCTGTCTGATCAAGGCCACTAATCATGAAAGTGCTTGAAAGGGTTGCATTGTAAAAAACGGTGAAGTCAAAATAAATTGATGCAAAATCACTCCTTAGCGACCAAAACAAGCCACACTCTGTTATAAACCTTGCTAAGTCACAGGTGTTTAATTCCTTAAGAGAATTAAGCATGTAAATAGTAAGGATCCACTCAGCATGCAATTTCTCCAAGGGAAAAAAGTCTAATTTCCACCAAACAATTAATCCTGTGTAGGAGGCTAATTTAACCATTCTTACAAATTTACACACTGTTTTAGTGTTTATTTGCCATTTATTACTAACAATTAAATATCAATCAAATTGATTAACATATAATCCAACTAATTTTTGACAGCTTAATTTTAAAGCATATCAATATTATTTAAATCACACTAAAATCATCAGGTAATGGTGCCCTTATAGGTATTTTTATTATATCTGACGTTGATGTTGGAAAGATCCTCTTTTTGTCCCTCTCTCAAATGCAGTGCTGAGGAGTAAACACAGGGGTTCATACATGTTACACAAGCCCTCGCGCATTAAGCAGCATTCCTAGCCCAGATCCTCATTTGTTTTAATGAGTGCTATTAAAACCCATTTATAAGGAGATATTTTCAAGACTGTGTTGGACAAAATCCAGTTTAATCTAACCTAATAGATACTTGTGCAATAACATATTGACAGAGTTTTGCATCATAATGGAAGCTACCTAAAAGAGAGATAGATAAGAGACAGACCTGCCTGCAGGGCTTGTTCTATCTGGTAGTGCAGTAATATTTGGGCATGGATGAATGCAGGTGAAAGCATTCCCTCACTGTATCACACACCATCCATGTCCAGTTTATCTTCTTTACTCACTTTCTAAGAGCTTTGAGTTCTGAACAAAAACTAATTTATGGTTTATAGTTGCTCTGACACACGATTCAATCTTGACTGTTCCACGCAGGCTATTTGACATAACTACACTCATTGTCCTACCTAAAAGTAGACAATACATAAAACTCCGAGAGGAAGACTATTCTCTGTGTTGCTCCTTCTCAGAATGGCAGAAGAGGAGAGGATACTGTCAGTTCTTTAACAAGGTGGATACATATACTGTACATATATTTTGAAATATTATGTATGCCCAAGGTGTTAGCACTGTATGGATATTTTTTCTAGAACAAATCTTTAATTTTATGAGTGGATGGATCCTTGGCTTCAAAGAAAAAGATGTTATGGTGTCTCGTTACGGTGTCTTGTCAAAAGTTGGAATTATATTCTTTATTAGTGTCATAGTTATGTGCCAATTCCAATTTCTACCCCAGTATTATTGGCTTCTCCTTGTGGGGTCTTAATACAAACAGTGAAGATGAAGATTCTCTTTTGATATTTCCAGTCATTTAATATTTTCTTGCATCATTTTCCTTCTGTTTTCAATGTATCACATAAAAAAGAGATGTTAAAAGAATGCTGCCAGTGTCTTTTTAAAATTTTATACCACAGCAGAAAACTGATTTCTTAACCTATTTACACAGTTGCTACTTTTTACTCACAGATTGTGACTTGTCACTGGGAAACAGAGCTGCTCTAGGCAGCTGAGCCCGTGCGTTGATCCTCGTGCGTCGATGCAGACGTGGTGTGGCATGGCAGGCAGAAGACGTCTGCACACATGGTCTCAGCACTGGGCTGGGTGCCAGTGGTGGTGACACCCCAGGAAGACAGAAAGAGTAGATGCTGAGGAAACCAGAATTTCACCTTGTAGTGTACATGAAGGCCTTTCATGCAGGAAGGGTTGCCTGAGGGTTGGAGTTCTAGCTCAGAAAAGAAATTAGAACTAAAGTCACAGCTTTTGACAATCACCTTCATAGTTACAACTGTGAAATGAATGTCACAACTAGAGGAAATAATGGGGAGAGATGTATCCCCAGGGGACTAGGAGACTTTGAGGGCTATTACATAGAAAAGAGCTCTTGCTTTGGTTAAGGAAAAGGTTGAGAAGTGTCTCAGTTACTCTTCTCTCATTGCTAGGACAAATACTGACACCCAAAATGAAGGAAGGAAAGATTTATTTAGCTCATGGTTACTGGAGGTTTCAGTACATATTTGGCTGGCTCCAAAGCAGAGGGCCACAGGGCAGAGAGCATCAGTTCAGAGCAGCAGAACAGCAATAATGGCAACAGAGGAAGAGTCTGTTTCTCTGTCTCTCTTCTATTGCATTCAGGCTCTCTGACCCAAGTTTGGGAAAGTACACACATCCATAATCCCAGCAGTACTAAGACCCATATTCCCAGCCTTGGATCACCCATAATCCAGTGGATCCTGAGTTAATCTCAAACTCTAGAAGTCCCTGCCCCATGACCGCATGACGCTCTGAGGGGACAACTAGACACAAACTGTAACAAGAAATTAGTACCAAATCTCTGATTCTAACAGAAGGTTATCTTTGAAAAGTAAATGAGGCCAAATGCCAGTGAGGTGGGCAGGATGGAGAAGAAAGGACTTAGACCTGGTGATAATTAGGGAACATTTATTAAAATATGGGAGGAAAGAAAACAAAGTAGGACGTGTTAAATATAAATCTAGCATATGAAATAGGAGGTTGGTAGAGAACATTAGAGAAAGGAAGTATGAGCCAGCCGTGAGGGAAGCCGGGCTGCAGGTGCTGCTAGCCACAGCATCAAAGAGACCATTCAGAACCAATCTTTCTTGATTTATTATGTGAAATAAAGATCAACTCTTGTAGGTTTCCAAATGGCTATTCAGTTTGTCCCAACACCATTACAAAAAAGTCAATATTTTCTCAAGATGTCAGCAGTCGCTAAGCCCTTTTATATTTATCATAATGCCAATAAAATTATCCACAAATCTTCCCATAGTGTTCAAATAGTTAATTTCAAGTTAATGTGAAAAAACAAAAAGGGAAGAATTACCTGCTAAGTACTGAAGAAAATCAGAAGACAGTATTAGTAAAATAACACAGCTATTCTCAGATGTATCCTTCCTTGCACATGTAATTTCAGACATATCTTGCATTGTATGTTAAATTTCACATATACCCTTCATTGCACATTAAATTTCTCTGTGCACTTGCATCTTTTTCTGAAAATTTAATTTTGTTAGATATTATTCATAAATCAGTATCAGTGTATAAAACACAGCACTGTTCATAGGAGCTCCAAAAAGCTTGAAATATGGCGGTGGTATTGTTCTAACATTGCCCTATAATTGTTTTAAACATTTAGCAGGTATTTTTCCCTTGTTTGTTTTTTTATGTGATCTTAGAATTAACTAGTCTAACCCCACAGGAAAATGTGTGGGTAATATTATTGGGATTATGACAAATATCAACGGGTGTAGGGAGTGCCGACATCTTTATGATGCTGAATCTTTCCAAGAACAAGCTGCACTTTTCATTGTTAAATCTTCGTTTGTGTGTGTCATTCAGAGATGTTTTGTTTTTCAGTGTCCTTATGTATATTTCATACAAGAGATTATGTCTTGCTGTTTTATATAAAGACATACTGCTATAATATGTGAGAAATATAAGTGTGCTATTGTAAATATATATTCTGTTCAGTATATGAACGTCATGAGTAGGGGCCTCTCTTCTGTAGCTTCTCTTCTGAGCTAGTTCTTTTTGTTGGTAGATAACTGACATTTTGTGTATTTTTGTTACAGACTATTGCTTTGCTAATTCACTTGTTTTTTGTTTGCTTGTTTTGGTTCTGGGAATCGAAATGAAGGCTTCAAACCTGTTCGGCAGGTGCTGTGCCACCGAGCTACAACCCACGTCTAAATTTGCTTCTTCAGAGCAGTTTTTCATTAATTTCCATGGGGTTTCCTAGACACAATCATGTGCATATAAAAGGAGATTCCTTTATCTCTTCCTTTCTAACCATAAGTGGCTAATTTTTTTTCTTTTCTAATTTCATGGAACACCATGTCTAATATTTTGTAACATTAGTGACAATAGTGGGCAAAATTTTCTTATTCTTATACATGCATGTTACAGAAGTTTCAGGCATTTCTGTACCCTAAAGTACTTTCATTAAGAAGGAAGGTCGTTGTCAAAATTTTGTATTTTGTATCAAAATTCCAAAGAATGTTTGGTGAGAAATTTCTTCTTTGTGTAATTTTCATCCAGTTTTTATCATCCATATTACATATGCATTTCCAAAATGTAGTATGGGATTTTTCTCTGTTTGGTCTGAGAAATATAATAGCATTGGAATTAGTTGGTCTTATAACTGCAAAATATTGGTAGAATGAAGTTTGAAGCCATCTGCACCTGATGCCATTAAGATGGGGGAGCTTTACAGAAGCTTAAATTTTCTTGTTGCATTTGGTCTTTTTAGACTTTTCATTCCTTCTGGAAAGAGTGCATCTATATGCAGGATCTTCTAATAAAGTTATCTGTCTTATCTGGGTTTTCAAATTTATTGCATGGAGTTGGACAAATGCTTTTTGGTGGTTTATTAAAAAAAAATCCTTCGTTTGATGGTTGCTTCAACCTAACAATTTATTTTACATGTTTATTCTTCTTTTAGAAAACTTTAGTCATCTAGTGGTTTCTGAATTCCTAGACACTTTTCTCCAAAAAGACAGCTTATTTTTTTTTATTACTTCTCCTGAATTTCTAACTTGCTGAGTCACAAATTTAGCTTTATGAAGTCTTTCCTTCTGCTTTCTATCGGTAACTTTTTATTTCCCTCTCAATTTTGGGGGGTTGTTGTTTAATTCATTTCTGCATTTTCAAAGGTAGGTAATTAATGCTCAAAATTTTTCACACCACTGCTCTAGCTATATCCCACAGAGTCCAATCTATTTTGCTGTTATCATCTTTCCTCAAACATTCATCCATTTCACAATATATCTTTCTTTTCAGTCAACAGCTTAATAATAGTTTTAATTTCCAGGTCAAAATGCATTTTTGTTTTGTTATTAAAAATACTTGCTTTGGAAGTAAAAAATACTGTTTGGATTATGATTCTTTTTTGACTTATTGAAGTTAATTTGTAGCCTACTGTGATTGTCATTTCTAAATGTTTCCTGTATATTGGAAGTGAAAGCTTATTTACTCATTGGTATAGAAGGTAAAATATTTTATGCCTGTGTTTATCTTCTTATAATCTGTAATTTTACTTCCTGAAAACTTACAATCTGATATAAGCTTCACATTTATATTTTTTATTTCTGTTTTATGCTCTGTAGAGTTATTGTTTCATGAACTTTTGGATTCATTTAACAGTGTGAGAATGGTGTTTTAGAGAGCCTAAGATCAAGATCAAGACTTCCACTAATTTTAATTTAATTAATATGTCTTTGTTCTTCAAACATCAGAATAACTTTGCTTTATGCTTCTATTTATTATAGGCAACAACTGGGTTTTAATTTATTGTCCATTCTGAAAAAATTTTAATGCATAAATTAAGCTGATTTATATTTATTATTGCCAACACTGTTTGGTTCAACTTCTATTATATTATTTCGTATGTCGTATGTATTAATAGTTCATTTTCCTTGCTGTTTATGGATTGATTTGCTAAATTTATTTTAAGTTGATTATATTTTTCTGCTTATTAAACTTAGGCTTAGTCAAATCTTCCTTGAGAAATGATTTGCTTCTTATTAGAAGCAGTAGTGAAGTTAGTCAGGAATTTAACCCTTCCGAAATGCCCTCCCGTCTTTGCCACTTGCATTGCATGCATTGACCTTTGTCATGTTTAGTATACTTACACGTGTACTCCATGGCTTGTCAGAGGCAAGTGATATCAACTTACTTCATCTAGTACCTCTGAGATTATTGTAAGCTATTATTTTGATGAATAGTTTTTCCTAATCTTATTTTTATACAATGTCAGAGGTTACATAGTTACATGCTCTATTCTGGTACTCCAGAGCTCATTGTAAAATGTCGATCCTGTCATTAAATATGTGTAGCATCCATTGACAGACCATACACTGGTGTTTGTTATTATCTTTTGATTGTTTGGAGCCTCAGTTTTTATAGATTTTCTTGGAAAACACTCAAGGAAACACTTTTGTTTTTTAGTTAGTAATATTTACTATTGTCTTTCTATGCTTTTCATTCTGAAAAGTTTGGCTGCTTATAAATGCTTTGAATCACATTCCTCCTTAAGTATCTTTGAAAGATGACACCACTCTTTCTAATGTTACTATCAGGTCATAGGTGAAGAGATGACTTTCGTTTCTTTATTGGTGACTTGGGCTTATATCTGAATGTTCCAAATATTTTTCTTTTAATTTTAATAGCAATAATTTTACCAAGTTATATCTCTGCACTGACTATGTTAGGTCAGTTTTGTCAGGCACATGGTATGTTTTTAGACTCTGCAGATTGAAACCTCTCTTAACTCTCTTGATTTATGTTTCCTTTCCTTTTTTATGATATTTTCTCCTTTTTTTGTTATTGAGCATTCAACTTGTGGCATTTACACTAACCTATATTCCCAGCTAAATTCTTCAGACTGGGCTTGAACTTATGATCCTTCTATAAATTATAAGAATCCTAAAACTATTTTAATTAAGACAATGTGGTATGGTCATAGAACCAAACACATGGATTAATGAAATAGAAAAGAAGGCTCAGACACCAACTTATTGATGAAAAGCTGATGCATATTGAGGGGCATTGAGACTGCAAAAGAAGATGAGAATAATTTCCTACAGGAGAAAAATAAAATGTCCAATTCTACTTGATCTCACATGGAAAAATTAATTCCTGATGAATGAGTGACTGGAAAGTCAGAGCTATATTTTTACAAGAAAATAGTTATGGCTATAAATTATATATTAAATACCAAATATTCTAATTATAAATTAGTATTGATAGAATCAATCTGTAAAATAACTACTTTCATAAAGTAAATAAAAATAGGTTACTGAAAAATGAGTTTTTATTTTTATCATAGTCTCTAAGATAGGTATGTATATATATATATACATATATATATATGTGTGTGTATAAATATATATATATACATATATATATGTATATATATTCAAAATTCTTTTGTGTAAATCAAATGCTGTACTAAAGATGTAGGATGGTAACAGTCCACATATCTCATAAAGATGTTCTCTTTACATCCATCATCTACTAAGTCAGGAACCTGCATCACTTTTAAGTTTTCTGAAATGTGAAATGGAAATACTTGTGGAGGGCCCTCACAGATGCATTTAGAGATTGTACGCTCTGGAAAATGGAATTGAAATGTTTTAACAAGAGTCATGGACCCCATCCTTGAAATAGATGTTTGTCGAGTTTTCTATAGCATGTAATTACAACACAATAAGACTCAAAAGCATTTCAATAAAGTGTGGGTGGAAGAGAAACATGCTGTTTCAAGGGTCTCATTAGCTTTCCACAGACTAGAGCTCTCTAGACTGCTAGGAGGAGCCCTGTTCACCTTGGTTCAGAGCCCATTTCAACCGTCCCTGAGGTCCAGGGGACCTGAGAGCAGCCTGCAGTCCTTGGGAGTGCTCCTGGCTGGCTGGCCAAGGAAAGATAACAACATTTCGCTAAAAGCCAAGACATGGGCTCAAGTTTTGTTTACCAGTTGTTTCCAGGATGACATATTGTAGGGACAGTTTTAGATTAAATAGCAAGTTCATATTTTGCTTCTGTTCCTTAAAGAAGCTTCTTGTAAATTAGAGCAATGGCAGTGACTCACGTTGGTATTGTTCTGCTAGACTAAGGACATGCTGTCTCTATGTACTGTGCGATCTGAGGCTTTAGGAATATTTCATGAGAAGTGGTGGGGGGAAACAAAGCAAAATAAACATTGCTACTGATCATAAGGATGAGGAATAACAGATTTATGTAGGACAGACAGCTAGAAAATCTACTTTTTTTTTTGAGAAATGCCAATGCACACGATTGCAAAAGTAAAATACCTCCTTTTTGCAGTAAAAAGAGTTTGCCTAAGGGCCAGCCAGATAGCTCAGAGGATTAAAGCATCTGCTTCAGCAGATGCAGGGACCCAGGATTGATACCCCAGATGCTGTGCAGGCCCCACCCCCAGGGTGCATTGAGGTGATGATTGAGACTGAGTGTGGTGGTGCAAGCCTGTAATTCCAGCTCTTGGGAGACTGAAACCAGGAGAATCACTGAGTCTGATCTGTGGAGCGAGATCCTATAGACCCTGTACTAAATACATTAAAAAAAAAAAAAAAAAAAAAGTTTTCCTGGCTTGGAAGTCTCATGGGTGATGGCAAGCCTTGCTTTTCATCAAATTTGTATTTCAGTTCTACTAAGCATTCACAAGCTATTACTCCCTAGCAAATGCAAAGTTTTCAATGACAATAATCCTGTGGTTTAGAGTGAGCCACCCTGCCTGGTCTCACCCTTGCCCTGAAATGGCCCTTCAATGGCAATAACATGGACAGTACAAAACACATATTTCCACTGGAAAACCCATGCCATTGGTTAAGTTAGTTAGCTGCTCATGACTGACTAGGGCTGGAAAGTAGCAGGCATCAAGACTCTACTCTTTCACTATTTTTTCACTCCACCATTAATAAATATTATTGATTAATAACATGACCACTTCCCTAGGCATTAGGTATGCAAGAAATATGGTGCCACGTTGTCTTCTGAGACCACATGACCTAATGTAGGAGACAGTTTTATGAACTCACTGATGTTACTGATGGCATCAATAAAATCTGGACCAGCAGGCAAGTGAAGGGTAATGGTGGTGAGTGCTGTCTGTGGGCGTAGAGTTCACCCCCTCCTAGCCTTGGTAAATGTCGTGCTGGAGAGAAGTAGGTGGAGAAGCAGAAAGGATCATTGCAATAGACAAGTGGGCAACCTCCTACGGGGGAGTAGGACAAGGATCTAAGCAGCAGGATCTTTGATGCACGAATCTCATTTGAAGTTCCCAGGTCTTAGCCTTGATCATGCTCTCAGTCACTGAAGAGACTTGGTATCCTCCAGAAAAGAGAATTATAGCAGCTTTCAAGATCTGCTTGCCTTGACAGCTTGAAAGCCAGTGATCTCAGAGTTTATTATTTTGCTGTTCAGACACACTGGAGTGAGAGGATCCTGGAGAGACCTGCTGTGCAAGTTCAGTATAGAAAGAACGGGGCACTGCAGAGACCAGAGAGATTAGAGATGAGGCCGTAGAGAAGGAGCCAGTGGTGGAATAGCTGCTTGGTGTGAGGTGGGGGAGCCCGAGGTCTGCAGCCAAACTGCAAGCTGGCCACCAACTCACTGTAGGGCTCCAGGCAGTCACATGACCTCAGTTTCTTTTTCCATGATGACAACATTTTTCTTCAGGAATTTTTAGGGATTCATTGATCAGACATTCAGTGCCCACGTTGTACCTGTTAGAATCTAGTGACAACTCAGCATATGTTAACTTCAGGGTTACTACTGCTACTACTTGGGCTGGTGAAATTAGGTCAAGGCCTAAACTTGTCAGTGCTAAGATGGAGGAACATCTTAGTGGAGGGAGCATGTTTACTTGCCTAGAGAAGTTAGTGAGACTAGGAAATGTTGACTAGGTGAAGTATCATCTTGGAGACTTGTATTTTCTCATTTGGATCATTTTAAGATTGGAATACTGTTGGAAACTCATGCTAGTATTTTTATGTTGTGTTCTGCAGATTTTCACAGAGTGGTCTGAGGGATTTTCCTAGATGAAGAAGGAGGGGTTGAGTCTCTGGAGTATTCTGCCTATTCTTGCAGAGCAAAGGTAGCTTGCTCTTGTTTTACAATTAGAGCACTGCCAGTTAGCTTTCTGCCATTTTAAGAAAACCAACTTAGAGGAGAAAAGGTGGGCTTATCATTCAGAGATTTCAGTGAATGTTCACATGGCTTTGGTGCTTCTGGGCTTGTGATGAGCAGAACGTTATGGTAGGGAGCATGTGGTGGAGCAAGTGGCTTGTCTCAGGGGAAATAGGAAGCAGAGAGGGAGGGAGGAAGGGATAGAGAGAAAAAGAGAAAGAGGGAGAGGGAGAGGGGGTGGAGAGAATGAGACAGGAAGGGACACCAGCGACAAGATGTAATCAACACCAAGGTTACATCACATGACCCACTGCCTTCAACTGGGCCATACCTCCTATTTGCATATCCTCCAATTAATATGGTCATAAAAAATGAATCCATCAAGGATTAGTCCAGAAAATTAGATCCCTCATGATCCAATGCAATGAGCCTTTCAGGAGATTTTTTAGAGCCCAGCCATAAGGTGCTGCATATCATATGTTAAGATGTCACTTCTCAAAACAAAACATGAAAGCCATTGATAGGATCCAGCCTTGTTGACAGCAGATGAAGAAACAGAATTCCAGAAGATTAACTGACTTGCCTAAGACTTCACAGGCCATTAGCCGGAGTAGAGCCACAAGCACAGATGCAGTCCTTTCTGCTTCCTGCTGTTTACTAGATACATAGTGCTACCTGTGGCTGCGTGACATGCTCTTGCTGCGCTTTTCATCTTATCAAAATCAGAAGAAAGATGCAAAGATTATGCATCCAGATCAGCACTTATGTGCAAGAACTTCAAAAACAAATTGATATTGAACTTGGTAGCTACGTTTTCACTCTCTTTACTCCACTGGGCCTAGCTTCCTTGCTCTTTTTCAAATACGTGTTTGTTTTGTGTGCTCATTTTTACATTTTTACAAATTGAGAAGCACAAAGTGAAGTTTTAAGGTGAAAACTGCATGGTGAATTCAAGGCAAATATTGTCCATAGTAAAAGAAAAAGGCAAAACCAAATAATGAAAGAAGCAAAAGAACTGTAGAAAGGTTGTACCTTGTAGAAAAGATACGTTTAATAAAGCAGGATTGATTGCGTACCAACAACTCAGAATTCGTCCCGTCTTTTGTCTGCCTCATTTGGGGCCTATTTGTGAGCTCCCAGTGACACCTGTCATTGTTTTCATCATTACGTTAACAACTTTAGCACTGAGAGGCAAAAAGACTATGGATTCTGAAAGGAATACAATATTTTCTTTAGAATTTTTATTTTATTTATTATTTTTTTCTTGTTTCAGAACCTTTGTTTGTTTATTCCCTCATTTTTTTATGGCCAACTCAGCCCACCCCAAGGGCAGGGCTGGCGCAGTATGTGGTGCTGGGGCTCAAACTGCGGTCCCTGAAGCCGCCCAAGCTTCCCCAAGCAGGCGCTTTAGACCACTGAACCATCCCGCCGGGCCCCAGGAATACAATATTTAGGCTATTCCAATTCTACTTTTTCATATCATGCTTGTTGCATTTTTTGGCAAAATATTTTCACTGGTTGTTTTTCCCAAAGCCAGAACACTATTTCCTGGGCTTAAAACCAATCTTTCCCTCATGAGGAACATCTAAAAATTCTCTGCTAATAATGAAAGTCTGAATAACCTCAGAGCTTCTTTTACTCAAGACTTCAGTTTCAGTGTTATCTCCTCAAAGACAAACTAGTTGAAATTGAAATTGTTCCCCTACCGGCTTGCTTGCTTTTCTCTATTTCATTTTCAACAATTAGAAATGACCCTATTCAGGCCTGGGAGATAGCTCAGTGGCTTAAGTGCCTGCTTGGCAAGTACAAGATCCTGAGTTTGATCCTTGGTACGGAAAAAAAAAAAAAAAAAAGGAAAAAGAAATCCCATCCATGTAATTATGCATCTGCTGGCTGCCTATACCCCTTAACTATAAGTTCCTGTGAAGTAAAAGGGTTTGACTGACTAGGAAACTCCTTAGGATCTAGTAAGAGCTTGACAATAAATGAACTAATAATTAGAATCCTCATGAAATGACAATTTAAAAATTTCTAGATCATTAATTATGGGAATTCCATTAGTGTCTCTATTGGAAAAGTGCCACATCTTATCAAAGGCTGAGATGGATTTGGTTTTCTATAAAAGGCAAAGGGAAAGGAAGATATTGATTTTTCTTCAGACATTTCAGTAACTGATCGATCTTAAATGTTATGTGTTACTGTTTGCACAAGAGCTTGCCAATGGGACTGCCAGGTTAAAAATGTGAACTTTATTTATTTTAATGCTACAACAACCTTGCAATATTTCCCCTCTAAATTTCTTGAGGGCAACATCTCAGAAAATATGTTGGCCAATCTTCCCTGGAGGCTGCCGTGGTTTCTGTTGGCCTCAGTGACTCACGCCCTTTCCTAGGGCCTGTGAGGGTGCCTCCCACTCTCCAGACTTGTGGGCCATTGTCCCTGGCATCCCTGACTTCCTGGGTGCTGACCTTCTGTGGGGTTCTTGTATTCCTCAAGCGCTTCCGTGCTTCTAAAGTTGTAAGCATCTCTCCTTAGCACGCCTCCTATTTTCTTTTTAACAGCAAGTACCTAATGCTTCAGCTTGAGAATAAACATCCCTTCTTTAAAGAGTCCTTCTCTAAGTCTCTCCTTTCTCTTCTCAGTTAGTTCTCTGAGGTGTGTTTGCTCCTAAGCCCGTTTGCCTCCTCAGCGTTTGTCCTAATTAATTGTTTTATTTTATTTCATCACTGCACATTCAGTCTGCTTCCTTACGGAAGCATACTACGCAGGAAGTTAGGGCTCTCCCTATTAACCATGGACCTTCAGCACTTAATGTGGTGCCTGAAAAATAAGAGTCGATAGATATGTATGGAACAAGTAAAGGGATCAATAAACAAAATTGGCCTTTATATGCCTTGGCATATGGACTTCCGAATAGTGCTCACATTGAATTGTGAGAAAATGGAGTGTTAATTACATTTTCTTTTGGAGAAACAATGGTTGGTTCATCAAAACACACAATTCCGTGCTCAAGTATCTAGCAGTGCTCTCTGCTTTGTTTGTTTGTCTTTTGCCTTCATTCCTATTGACAAAAATGGCTCCTCTAAGTACAGTAGAGAGAAACCACCTAACTACTTGGTATAATTCTGAAACATTCTAACAAAAAGTAGATAATGGAGGTGGGTTTCCTTACGTGACATACTTGATATGGGTATCTTCAAAGATGGATCAGATCTCTCTTCAGCCAGATATTTGAGTAGCCACAACCATTAGAGAATTTTCCTCCAGGAACTTACTGGAGCTCTCAAGCTATATAAACTGAACAAGCAAACTCAAGTGTGTCATTATATATAGAAGTGTAGAATCCCATCTCCTTTTGGCAAACCATTCAAACCCAGAAGTGTGTTTTACACATTCTAACAGAAGCATCTATAATAACCAACTCTAACCTCTTTTTTCTTGCCACTTTAGCACCCGAAAGTATAAGAAGAGTGCATGTTATGACTTGCTCTGTTTATTAGAAAATATCTCTTGGTTTAAGAACTCTTTCAACTACTAGCTCCCACAAGTGAGAAAAGTAAATGACCAAGAGTGCCATCGAGCCTTTCTTTTTTGAGACAGGCAGCTTAATAAAGATGATTGAATGTTGTGTGACTAAGTGTTGGAAACTAAAATCCAGATACGTCTTTCAGGTAGGTCAATCTAACATTTCCTGTGTCATTTACATGACAGCCACTTGCACCAGCATGAATACAGAGGCTGTGAATCCTTTTGGGTGAGTAATCAAAGTGTCAATAGTCTGCTCCTAGGAGCAGAGTTTGTAGGCAGGCATACGGTGACTCTTGAAAGGTTGAAGTCCAGCCTTGGAAATGGCTATAAAGAGCAAGGAGGCCGGATGAAGATCCTGTGCCTTGTGTCAAGGAAGTGATTTGAGAACAGGTGTAAGGCTTTCGTCCTAGAAGGAGTTAGATGCAGAATGAGATGTGCGTGGAGGGCAGCTTGCATACGCCCAGTGCATCTGCACCTTGGCAATTAGTGAGTTAGTGTCTTGGTAAGGCAGCTCTCAGAAGGAGGATGACTTTTCTCCTTTAATCTTTAATTTCACTCCCTGTGAGAAATTCTCTTTTCTTCACTTTCAATGTCCCCAGACTTCCCTGCCTTTTTTTTTTTTTTTTTTTTTTTTTTGGTTTGTGGTTTCATTGGAAATCTATTCACTGAGCATCTGTGAAGATTGGCTTCTCTTGATCATAGCTTTCCTTATTTTCAAATAAAAGAGGAAACAACATCAAGAACAAAGCTAGATCTGAAATTAAATGGAGAGAAGAGGAGAGCTTGGAACTTTGGATTCCGGGCTCTCTGTCCCTTCTTCAAGGTCTGGTGGACTTGAAGTGTGGCTTACGAGAAGTTTATATTGCTCAAGTCCTGCCAGATTGCCTCAGGCATACATTTCTCAAGCTCTCAGCAAAAGACCGCATTGGCTTTCTGTCCCCTAGCAGCTTTTCTCAAGGTAGTGAGTCCAGCGTCATTTTTACTTGAAATCCAATCCTAAACAAATCATATGGCATAGTTGTCTCAATGCTCGCATTGATCCTCTGACCATCTTCTTAAAATTTCTCCTGTTTGTATTATTTTATTCCATTTTCCTTTCATTTTATGCCTAAACATTACCCTACCTACCAGGAATGACATTTTTGGTGGTGACCATCGTAGCTTATCTAGTTGGCCTTGACATATTGTTTGCAATAGTTAAAGGACAGCAACTTAACAGTGCAGTTTGTCCTAAGCCTTTCCAACCTGGCCGGTGGCAGAAAGAAGGTCACACTTGAGAGAGATGTGCTCTTCTAGTGAGATCATCAAAACTATTCTTGTAACCTTCAGGTAATGGCTTTTGTTCAGAAGTCTTCAGAGGAAGCAACCTTACAGTTGGATGGTTATTAAAGAATGAGAAGCATGTGAGCCTTTAAAAAAGGCAAAAAGCAATCAGGTCTTTTCTTCAATTTCTACTCAACCATTTCATACTCTCCCACATAATGATGATATAGATACTTTGGCTCCATATTCACAAGGTTTAAATGTCAGCGCTTCATTTTGCCTTTTTCTTTTTTAAACATTTTAATTTGTATTAGTACATTTTGCACTACATATTGATTACATTTGTGATGTGGAATTGGTACATGCATCTAACACATCCTAATTAGTTTTTCAGTGCCTGTCCCCTCCATTTCCTGTCTGCCTCCTCTCCTCTAATTTAATAGATGCTGGTCCTGGGAACTGCTCCGCCAGGAGTATCTTCAGTGCAGGCTTCTTCAGCAAGACCTTAAGCTCTGTTGCCTCCTTGGTTCACACCGCTGCGCTTCCTGCTTCTCTTGTGTGTCTTGTCCTGCCGTATCCTCCTTAGGCTGGGTCCCCTGGGATGTCTGTCTCCCCTTCTGTGCCCTTCAGTACTCTCCCAGCATCTCCCGAAGCTACATCCCATATTCAAATGTTTCTCTGAGTTCCAGATCCACAGTTCCCTATGGATTATTTGGACGGCCTGACACTATCTCAAACTTTTAACTTTGGGACTCTGCTTCCTCTACCACAGTGGGACAGAATACCATTGTTTCTTACATTAGACCACTAATCATAGCTTGATTCAGTGAGCTTTTCTTTACTATCTTTATGGAAAAAAAAGCATGTGCCACTCAAACAGAATCTAAGCTCCTTCAGCGACAGGCTCCTTTGGTAGGACAGTTTCTGTTCTACTTATTCTTATATTCTTATGAATCTACATAGGTGCAGTATTATTTAATAAGTTTACGAAATGTACAGTGATAGCAACAGGAGTAGGCAAGATCCTAAGCGTGATCAAAACGGCATGAATGTTTAAATTTAAAACTCTTTGTTACAGTGAAAGCCCCATTGCCATTAACCCCCTCGCCGGGCACGCACTCCCCACTGTTCTCACTGCTTTCAGAAGCAGTTCGGGGGTCAGCCTCTGTATCTTAGATGCTCTTTCTTCACTGTCTCCATTTGGAGTTGATCAGAATGTCTACCTTTCATCGTCCTTTTGACTTGGAGGAAGACTGTGCCAGATCCAGGGAATAAAGTGGATCAGGACAAGGGCTAACGATCCTCCGAGCCTGCCTTGCTTGCTGTGGGGCAGCGCTTGGCAGCAGCGCTCACCATACTTTTATCACACTTCTTCAAGACCCTAACAAAGGAAAACTCCAGAACTGCACTAGGAACTATCAAGAACTATGGGATAAACAGGTTCAAAGCAAGTGGATTATTTTGAGAGGGATTAATAGCAATGTGTCTTTTACTGTGATAATGTTTTAAAAATGTAGACATTTACCATGATCCCCTATTTATAATCTGCAGGACAGATTCAGCCTGTTTTGTGTTTGTTTGTTCTTTGATTTTTTTTAATTTAGAAGTTTATTTTTTAATCCACAAGCTTCATATAGTTTTAGCTTAAAAAACAAAAACAAACAAACAAACAACAAAAAAAAGCAGTGAAACCAAGACACTATTTCAAAGTCTGGGCCCTTCTTCCAGCTTCCAAATATAAGAGTGCTGAACATTATATATCCCAATTGGAAGCATAAGACCAAATATGAATGGAGCCATGACATTTCAGAAAACGAAGATTTTGTATAAGTGAAGGACGGATTTTTGTGAAGGTTTTTTTTTGTTTGTTTGTTTTGTTTTTTGGATGACACGATCTGCCTTAAGGACAGGTACCGTGCTCCATGTGGGGCAGGGTATTGAACCTCGGACCTCGGGGCCTGAGCGAATTCACTGAATCATGTTCTTTAACGCACTGAGTTACCTGGAAAGCCCCCTGAAGGATTGATTTTTGATGATAAAGTTTAGTTGAGGGCCAGCCAAATAGCTCAGTGGATTAAAGTACCTACAAGCAGACGCAGGGGCCAGGGGTTCGATTGCTGAGCCTGCTGTGCCGGCCCCACCCCTGGGGTGTGCTGAGATGGCCATTGAGACTGGGTGTGGTGGTGCAGGCCTGTGATTCCAGCTCTTGGGAGGCTATCAACAGGTGAATCACTATGAGTCCCATCTAGTAGTAAGACCGTAACACCCAGTAGATCCTTCCCTAAAATTAAAAACTAAAAAAAAAAAAAAAAAAAAAAAAAAGGTTTGTTGAAATCGTCACATGCATTGGTTGCACATTGTTTATGGCTGCTTTGCTGCTGAAATACCAGAGCTGAGTAAAAGCCACGGGACCGATGATCCACAGAGCCTAACATGCTTACCGTCCGGCGTTTGGAGGAAAATTGCAAACACTGGTAAAGGACAGTCCCACACCAGAGAAGACGTATATAAGCCCAGGGAGAAAAGAGCAGAGAGGGATGAGCACGGGCTCGATCTTCCCAGAACCTGCCCGAGTCCCCAGGGCTGGCCAGCAGACCCAAGCTCAGGTAGGGCTGTGGTGGCACAGGCAGAGAATGCTGCTGTGAGCACCAGCAGAGCTCTGGAACGTGTTTGCGTGAAGGGACTAAGCCTCACAGACTGCAAGGTTGACGACAATAAGAGGTGCGCTAAAGGGATCCGGCCAGGGCTGGGAATCTTTGGGCGTTGTCAAGGAGATAGAGCCCCCTCCCTCCCCAGGGCCCAGCAGTGTGTACAGAGGCTTCATAACCACAAGCCTCAGTCCATCTGCCCACGAGCTCTGCACATAAGCCTACTGTCATTTGCTGGAAGAATTGAAGCTACAGTAAGTTAACCTCTTAGAATTCCTTCTTCCACAGTGACACAATTTTCACCTCTCCTCTCTGACTTTGCCCTTCCTTGCGTCCTTCCTTGCGTCCTTCCTGCCTGCCTGCCTGCCTGCCTGCCTGCCTTCCCTCCTTCCTTCCCTCAGGCCTGCCCACCAGGCTGCCAGCCTTTCCTTTTGGTGTTCAGCCCCCAGCATCTGGGTTCCGGCTCTCTTGCCACATCTCCGACGATCCCCTCTCGCTGGCTCAACATTGCTCTCCCCAGCCAAGGTGTCACTGCTCCCTCCTGCTCTCTGCCTCTCCTCTTTCTCGCCATCCCACCTTTCCTGTCTCCCTCCACCTCCTGCTCTTGCTTTCTCTTCTTCTCCCCTTTTCCTGATTAGCTCACTCTCTTTTGGTGTCTCACTTCCTGTTCACTTATCACCAAAACCTCAATTTACAGATGTTTTCTTGTTCTCTTATGGACTCTATAAATTGGCATAATATTTTTGCTAATTATTTTGGTCATACTCACTAAAATGTTAAAGGTTTATATTCAGAGAGAGATATGTTTTAAAACATTTAAAATTTATGTATTTATTTGGTATAGGGTCTCACTACACATCTCAAACTAGTAGTGATCTTTCTGTCTCCACTTCCCAGCTGTGGGGTAATAGGCATGTGGTACCAAGGATCAAACCCATGTCCTTACCTTTGTCAGAAGCTTAGACTTCTGAGCTATCTCTCCAGCCCATATATGGACTTTTTATCTATACACTTTGGGAAAGTAGAAAATATATATGTAAAACTTATTGCTCATTATTTATTGTAGCCAAACACTAGAAGCTTAATGCTGATCAATAGAAAGAAATTAACTAAAGAAGTATAAGTGAAAAACTGGACAACCATTGAAAACTTTTGTGTTCTCATTTTTTAAAAAATATCCTCTACTAGCAGGGCATGGTGGCTCACGTCTGTAATCCCAGCACCCGGGAGGCTGAGGCAGGAGGATTGGTGTGAGTTCGAGACCAGCCTGGGCTACAAAAGTGAGCTCAAGGCCAGCCTCAACTGCATAGCGAGACCCTGTCTCAAAAAGACAAAAAAAAAAAAAAAAAAATGCCCTCTACTAAGAAAGAAGAAACATTGATCCAAGCATTCAACTCTACTGTTTGCCTCAAATTTCACTTAGTTTCAGTTTTCTGTCTGTTATCTCACTTTCATAGTCCTGTCCTATGAATTTTGTTCCCTGTGGCTGGCTCAGCCCACCCTAGGGGCAGGGCTGGCATGACTTGTGGTGCCAGAGATCAAACTGCGGTCCCTGTGCTTGCCTGAGCAGGCATCTTAGACACTGAGCTATCTCGCCCAGCCCCTCCTGTGCCATTTCAAAATCATAAATTTTTCCTCTACTGGCCATCAACAAACATCCTAGGTCCCATTTCTGCTAATTTCTCTCCTTTCTCCATCATATTTCCAGTGACCCTGTGACACAGTCACAGGAGTCGCTTAAGTCCTCCACTTGCCTCCAGCTGTGGCTCATTCACTTGCGTCCATCATTCCTTTGAAAGGGATTTTCAGAAGCCTGTCTTCTGCGGCCTGCATGCCCTCCTCCTGCTCACCTGCTTGCTCTCCTGCCTCTGCCTTTTTCAAGCTGTTCTTTCTCTTGCTCTCCTTAGCGCTCCGATTCTAAATGCAGCTAATTTATTTACAGTAGCTATAAATCTGTTCCCACTGATGGATTTTAACATGCTTCCTATACATATTATCCTGTCTCATCACCTCATAGGGTCTTTTCAATCACTTTTCATACATGAAGCTCTTTTTGCAAGTTCCTGTCCTTAAAAGTGTCCAAATCTACCAGTCAGGCTGTGCAATGCTCGCTGGGTGTGCCTTCTCCTCTCCCATCTGTTGACCTCCACTAATAACATTTACTCCTGCTGGAACTTCATTCCTCCTCACTCAATGCCATCTGAGACTCAAATCAAATTCTACACATTCATTTACGCCTTTTCTCATCATACCAGCCAGAAGTGATTCAAAGCTGTAAAGCAAAGGGTTATAGAAATTGGCTGCTTATACGCTTTGCTAATCCAGTAGTCTGCTTGAGAATCATCCCGTTCTCTCTAGAGCACACCTCTTATTGTAATGCCTTCCCAGCACGGCGTCCACTGCATACCATTATTCTGGTCCTGTCTAACCACTTCTTTACGTGCAAGATCTACCTTCCAAGGTTTTCAGACCAGATGCTTTGTAATGTCATAGAGGGCTCCTTACTTGCTGTGGCATCGGCCTCCTACCTTTTGCATTAAGCAAACATCTTGTAGAGCAGTACTCCATGTCCAGGGACCATTTCTTTCTTACTCTGTGTAGCATGGACTAACTGCATCCTGTACTCAACACGTACCAGTGACTTGAATATTTCTCCTTTAATGTGCCATGCAGTATAGGCAAGTCTGCCTAAATATATGTTCAGTTGGAAACAATGATTGATTCAAGGACACACAATATGTAGGGGCATTAAAAACTGAATCCAGACAGCTAGACTCCAGACTGCTTCATTTTCGTTTTAAATTTTGCATCTCTTGGTCTTTATCTACATATAATCTATGTCTATACCTCTACATAGCTATATTTATCTCATAATTTATAGCACATTCTTCCATAGTTCATAGCATTATGTATGTAGACCTGTTGATCACAAAGACATTTATGAGGGGCTGGAGAGATAGCTCTCAGATTCACTAAGCACTTGTGTGGCAAGTGCAAGGGACCAAGTTCAATCCCTGGTTCTGAAAAAAAAAAATCAAAAACAAAGATATTTATGAATTCCTAACATTTAAGAGCATGTGCTGAGAGATTCTGTAGCTTTGGAAAGAACAAAAGTTTTAAAAATACAAATGACCTTACCTTTTATTGACTTCTAAATAGGACCTTAATTTTAACCGTCTCCTAATCATATTATCCTTTTTCTTCTATACAGCTAAATCAAGTCTTTTATATTGATTTTTTGTGTCTTCTTATTTTCCATTTATCACTCTTGTACAAAGAGAAGCTAATGGATAACTTTACATTTTTAGGTATACTTTTGAAGATGAACAAATACAGGTTTGATCATTAGAGCTCTCTATTTCCTGTGAGGAGGCCGAGTACCTCCAGGCTTCTGAAAAATAGGCTTTCATTTTTATAGAGGAAAAACTTCCAGGACATGCAACAAGTAAATGCTCTTTCAAGTCCTCCTCCTTTCTACCATTACTTAAGTGCAAATGGACTGCACTTGGAGAGGGTGAGTGGCAGAACGACAGCCCCCGCAAGGGGATTTCAAGGTGCTCTGAGAAGCAGACTGATATAATCGTTAGAGGAGTTCATCTTTGCAGGCTGTCACGTCTCACAGTGGGAGTCGAAGGCTGGTCTGCTTGGTAAACTACTTCTGTTCTGTCACTGAAGCTGTGCTTCTTTTGAAAATACATCTTGTTTTTCCATGCTCTATGTGCTTCTCAGCCTCGGGGGCTCCTCATGGATTCAGACTGAGCTTGTCTTGCAGAAATGCTCCCTTCAGATTCTTAGTAATCACCCAGGTAGGTGTATCCATTCCCTCAGACACAGAGTTAAAGGCACTAATTTGATTTGCTCCTTGAAGTGTCTATACAATGTTTTGGCTGGACCTTGAAAAGGAAGCCCTGATCACAATGTGTAATGACCTCAGGCAGATGATACCTGTCTTCCAAGTCTGCATGGATTTGCACAGATCATGGCTTGACATATCACTTGTTCATTACATCACATAGCAAGCTTTCTCCCAAGATCATAATGCTGATGGGAGACCCACAGGTGCCGCATAACCAGCAGCTATTTGGGTGCAGGAAACATTTTGAGATTTGCTAACAATATCATTGGTTTCATCAAGGCACACGTTTTTATTATCACACAAATAACAGGTTGGCCAAAGTGCTTAGATCAACTGAACTGATCCCACCGAAGAGGACAGGGGGCTGAATCTTAGGGAGACATGAGGACCACTTAGAGCTTTCACAGCGTTGTTTAGAAAGTGGCAACTTCACTGCATTGAGTACTGGCTTCCCCAGCCCTCTGAGTTCTGACTCACGCCACTGCCACCAGTATGTGAATCACAAATGTTCATGGGGAAGGTGGGCTTCGGGGCCTTGTTGTCATGTCTGTATTATTATCAATGGTCAATGTATGCCATCTTCCTATCTCCTAAAGGGAAGACACACACACACACACACACACACACACACACACACACACACACACAGAGTGAGAAGTGAGTTCAGAATTTGGGCTCGGCAGCATTCCACAGAGCACAGTCTAGTATCTGAGCAAGCCACAGAGAACGATTGCCCATTGGTTATAATAGGATACCTGGCAAGAAGGGGCTGAGAAAAATACTCTCCTGCCAGAGGAGTTAAAAAATGAGTTTCTCATAGGAAAATGGGGGAGACTGTTGAAGAGGGACATGAAGAAAGGAGAATTAAGACTTGACTTTCTCAGTTTTGCACTGAACTTTTGCTCCCAGCAGGTGGGTGCTGGCTTCCTCCCACCCCCAGCCTTCCTCCCCTGCCGGTGTGCAGTCTGTTAGGTAAACAGAGACTTTACACTGAGAAAGGAACATTTCTCTATTTTGGCTATGGGCTGTTATTTTTAAAGCTCCATTCTCTGAACAGATTCGCCTATCCTTGTTTGTTTTTTTCACTAGAAAGAAATGTACTGCTTTTAAAAAAACTCAAGTATATGATAAGGAAAACCCATTTCTGGTAGGCCTCTTCCGCCTTTGGCCTTTGCTCTGGCCACTGCTTCACCACTGTATGAAGGGTGTGATTTACAAAGCCTTGCCTCTGCTAATGTAGTGTTTCTCTGAAGATCCACAAAGTCAAATGCATGCCACCCTAGTTTCCTTCCATGTCAGCTTTTGGGGCCAAGATCTCCACTGACAGATAGACATGTACCTAGCAGTATATCTATAGCTAGTACTTCACTATCAACCCTACTTGTGTAGGGTTGTGTACTATGCTCCATTCTATGCATTTTACATGAAATTGCACTAAACCTCACCTGAGCACATGCCATGGCACCTGCTTGAGAACTCACGCCGGGTGAATGGGAGGAGAGTGCCCTTGGCAGCAGAGGCTCTTCCTGTACCTTTTCCAGGGGGTACATGTATGGCCATGCACCTCTCTCTTTCCTTGTGAGTCTTGTTTCTGCTTTCATCTCATGAAGAGTGCCCATGGCTGTCTTCCTTGTATCATGGCGTCTTTCTCACCCAAGGACAGTCATATCACAGATGCTCAATACATCTTGTTGAGTGAATTACAAAGAACAAGAAAGGAAATTTTAAAAAATCTTTATTGTTGATATATTTTTGGAGAAGGCTGGTAGGCCATGTAGTTTTGACCTAAGGGCTTCGAATACTAGTTCCCTCCCTGGAAAACAGAAAAAAAAAATATCATTCACCTTAGAAGTAAATTAATATATTATAAATAATTAACATGTTTCAAATAGGTGAAAAAAAGGTCATGGAATCCATAAATGTGTTAAGAAAACTAACTTTTTTACCTGGAAAGAATATTAAGAAAGCAAATCCTGACTGAGAACTATATTAACGTATATATATTCTTTAAATTGTTACATTGTGTAATTTGTGAATGAAGACATCCTAGAAGATCCCCAGTTTAAGCATGAAAGCATAGAGCCATACTCAAAGAAAACATAAAATAATTTTGCTTGTTATTAGAATGGGATGTAACCTTTTCAAGCAAAACATACTGTTCTGGATCATGAAAGCTCTGATAGCCTTGATGCCATAATAATTAAATGTGTTATAAAAGGAGATATGGGAAACAAAATCAAAGCAACATACCATAAACCATGAGAACACATCATGTAGGACTGATTACTGTCTTATATAAAGGAATCTTAAGAATCAGTGTGGATGAGACCGATAACTCAACAGAAAAGCGTCAGTTAGGTGCAAGAGTAGGCACCTCAGAGAAAGGTCTCACTCGAGTGTATTCCTCTACAGCCACTGGAGATGTAGCTGAAGGGTACAGTGTGTGCTCAGCATGTGTGAGACTCTGGTTCAATTCCCCAGGAACAACAATAGAAGTTCTACCAACAGTATCATCTCTTTGAAAGCAGCATTTAAACTATCCCAATTAAAAAGATGTGTGTCCTCTTTATACAGCAATCCAATTGCTAGGAATTTGTCTTGTAGGTTTCCCTGCACATTCAAGATCAACAATCACTTTAAGGATTATTACCGAATGAAATGTTTTAACAACACAATACTCAGAGTCAAACTAGATATCAACTAATAAAGAGATAGTCAAAGAAATTATAACCATGTACCATATAACAATTTTTTTTTATACCAGGGATCGAAGTTGGGACCTTGGCCTTGCCAGGCAGGTGATTAAGCCACTGAGTTATCTCCCTGGCTCAATATAACAACATTTTGATCAACAGTGAACCATATGTACAATGCTGTCCCATAACATTATATTGCATAGTGACATTGTAGTCTTCCTAGGTTAAATACATTTTAGGACGTTCACACAGTGGCAGCGATGTAAAATGACATATTTCTCAGACTGTCACTCCATTAATAAGTGACAAATGACTAGATTGCATTTTGTTCAGTCAAAAGTCATACAGTTGTTGAAAGCAGTTAATGAAAAATATTGATATCAATTAATTAAAGACAAAAGCCAAATACTAGGCAATGTGCCTGTGCTCATGTTTTAAATGTTTATATATTTCACAAGAAATATATAAAGTATTTTAATATCTTCCAGTGTGTTAAATTATTCCAAACATCACCAGAACTCTTCAAAACATTTGCTATAATGAGCCACAATGAATGTATTGCTTTTATGCATAGTACCTCCTTTAGCTTCTGAAACAACTCAAGGATAAGATAATAATATGTACATTTTAAAATACTACATGTTATGAACTTTTGAGTTCTCTTATTTTAACATTTGGGAAATACTGAAGCTGAACCTATTATGTGAAAGCTATGTTGTGCAGGAAAAGAAATCTGGGTTTCTTTTAACACTATGAGACATGAGCCTGCAGGTTCTAAGGATCAACTCCAGCACAGTTGAGTCAGGCAACCCTTCCTACTGCTCTCTGTGGTGCCCTGGATCAGTCCAGTGATGGTCTATGGGTACAGTAATGCCTCATATTGCACTACTTTGAGATTCATCAAAGTTAGCGCTTGATACATTTTCGTGTGAAAATCTTGTCCAGTACTTATCATTCATGTGATACAGGATAGTGTCAACTGCGTGACCTGCTGTTCTTTGTAGCCAAAACAACTTGCTTCTCATTTATCTTTTTCAGTATTCATGTACCGTCTGGAACCAATGAATTACAAACAATGAGGTACCACTGTACCCTACTTTTTCCTGTACAACAAAAGAACTTAAAAAAAAAAAAAAACCTTCAAAACATTTTTTAGAACTTTGCTTATTAGTTGAAGACATAGGCATTTGAAAGTAAAGTTCCCCCCTAACCTTTATTAATCCTCACAACTCTATGTCTGCAATGCAATCAGAGATCAATAAACATGTGCTAGATAAATCATTACCTTAATCTTAAATCATTTTCCATGACCTATAGATTGAAGAACTCCACAATTAACACAGTAGATTTGGCAACTGAACACAACATCTCTGCTAAGAAAGTGAAATGAGTTGGTGGCATTGCTGTAAATCTTTTTTTCTGTCCTCTGCCTTTTCAAATTCAAATGAAACCTAATGTATTCATGAAGACAAAAGGCTGAAGGTTTCATTACCGATGTCGAGCTGATAGATTTTTGTGAGTATGACTATGTCACATAGAAAGTTTTCTAGTCTTTAATACTTTTTAAACTTTGTTTCCCCAGGAATCAAGGTGAATGTGTAGAGGGCATGGTGGAGATCTTTGACATGTTGCTGGCGACATCAGCTCGGTTCCGTATGATGAATCTGCAGGGAGAGGAGTTTGTGTGCCTCAAATCTATCATTTTGCTTAATTCTGGTGAGTTGGTACCGTGAGAGAATTTAATGTTGGGTCTCTGGAAGAAATAACTCTTTGTAGTTTTCAGCTAGGCATAGCCTATGGACTGCAAAGGCTAAGTATCATAAGATCAGTAAATTAACTCATACATAAAATAGCTTGTCATCATTGTAGATTACTTAGAATCACATTGGACAAATATGGTGAATGAAAATGATAATTGGAAATTGAATCTAAATATTTTTACATGAAATATTTGCCACCCTTTCACAGACATGGGATTTAAAGCTTTTTGAATGGTACACATATATGGGCATGTCTCTGTTGATAGTTATATATTTCAGAACATAGATAGACCATGTGACCCTGCTATGAGTGTTTGCCATGTGCCAGTCTCTGGATTCAAATTCCCCCTACTCTAGAAAAAATAATCAGCGCCAGGTTCAAGCCTCGGCTAATAGTTGCTTGAGACAGATCAGATTTCTAGGTAAAGTTGATTAGCTAAAAATATAGTTGGCTTAAAGATTAAAAAAAAAAAAAAAAAAAAAAAAAACACTTGTTCCCAAACAGAGGAGCATGGAATATAATAAATCATTGCATCAGAAGGAGTGCTTCTTTTTCACTTGGCCTTTGGACAGTAAACCTCTGGTCCCCTCCTGTTTACTCATTTGGGTGAGCTTAGTTAAGAGCGGCATCTGTTTTGTTTTGCTTCTCTGTTTTTCTCTGTAGTGAGGTTGGCTGTTGTGTAAAGAGTCACCGCAGGTCACCCAGATGGAAACTATGGCTCAGCCTGAGTCTGCACCCTCACTCCTCCCAGCCCGGTCCACGCGTGGATCCAACAGCTAGAACTGAGTAACCTAAAGCTCACCAGTGGGTGTCAGCTGCACAGCAGATGCCTTGAGGAGGGACCTGTGCCGCATCTGCCTGAACTGTCATTATCCCACAGAAACTCCAGCTTTTTGGAGCCTTGGCCCTGCTGTAGTGCCTCAGTACTACCCGTAGGCTCAAATTTCTCAGTCGCAGAGCTACAGCTTGTTTGGTCACATCCAGAGAGAACCAACACTCCTTCTCTTTCCAAATATTTTTGTCTACTCCTGATGAATGCCAGTCTCTTCCCATCTCCCTGAATAATTTTCCACTTCTCTTCCACATCAGGGTTAGTAACCCACATTGCTTGATGGCTATCATCGTAATCATTCTCACTTAGCCGAAAAATGGAAATCAGGACTATTGCACTAGGCAAGGACTGAATTACAGAGTGAAGTTCCATGGAAAATAATGTGATCTCCACGAAAGAAGTGATTGCTACTCATTCAAGTTTCAGGTTCCACTCACTCGCATTGTGCTTTTCATTTGAGCCATTTGTCCTGCACAGTGAAGGGTCCGGATCCCACAATGGCTCTTTATTGGATGAGAGTTCCGGGAACACTGCCACTCGGTGCATGCTGCCAGGTCTTGATCCTGCTCCTTCTTGGGTGGAGGGCTGGCACATGCAACAGTGCTCACGTGGGTAATCTCTTAACTTCAGGGAAAGCAGACTGCACTTGGGATTTCTCCTCCACTTTAACCAAGAAAGACTACCCTGGACAGGAAGTGAAGTTATTCAGAATTGCAGACTCAACACAAGCACATGCATTGATCTTGTTAATGAAAAATATATGCTTCTCAATAATATAACCTTTCCCTGCTATCTTTGTTTTGTTCCTATGACAGTGTTAGTTTATTATTATATTTGCACATAAAATCAGAAATTTGATCCTTAAAACACTAGCTTCATACACTTAGGTTTTTGATAACCCAGGATTAGGGAATCTTTCAGCCTTCATTGGAAAGTCTTCTGTTGGAGACTGGCTCCTGAACCTTGAGGCCATATTTCTCACTGCAGCATGTGGCCCTCTTCTGGCTTTGGTGCACTAGCCAAAGCTTCATACTCTGCCCTTGTCTTATTCCTTCTTTCTTGGGCTCCCTTGCACACTGGCTTGTTTGTGACAAGTTGGGATACTAGTTTGGAAAGAAGAGGCACTGTATCCTAACACAGCCTGCAGTTATCTTTTTCATGAGGCAACAGGGCAGCCACTGGTCTTTTCTATCAAGGATGGTGCAGCTGGTTCTGGAGAGTGACAAACCCTGGACAGAAGCAGTCTTTCAACCCTGGCAAAGGCAACACCGCCCTTCTCACTGTAGAAGTGAGCTATGCATTGGAAGCACGAGCCTCTGCTGTGCACATTTCCTAGTGTGTCTGCTTGTCCCTGTCACAGCTGAATCAAGGTGGATAAGACTCTAAAACACAAAGATATTGTATTGGTAGCCTGTTTCCAAGAATAAAAGCAAACAACACAGGTTGGTTACCACAACCAACAATATTTTCCCATGTAGAGGTATAGACGTTTCTGAAAACCTAAACAAATCCATGATTTCTCTCTAGGGTTACCCTTCACCTAGTAGAAAAATTGAAAAGTGCTGCTGACTCTAACAGAAGCTACACAGAATGACTCAGAAAACCCGAGTTAGAAGATGCCTTCCCATGTCTTGGCAATAAAACATCAGTGGACAAAGAAACTTCAAGTTTTGTGCTGAGTTTCCTGTCACCACTATGGACTGTGTCCACATTGGCTCTGACTTTGGGGCAGAGGGTATAGTGAAGACCTGCTAGTAATGTTGTTCTAAAAGTCCTGAAAGGGCTCCCTGGGGGCCAGATTTCCATGGGATGTCCTCTTCTTCATTATGGGCACGATTTCTTCTTCATTTTGAATGACATTACATTATTTCCAAAAGTCCATACTCATCAGAGCATGACACTACTTATTTTTTGCAGAAAAGCACAGATGCAGTCCTAGATAGTCCCCCACTGCCTTCCCAAAGTCAATGGCAGCATCAAGACATTCTGAGAACTGTGCCAGGCAGGATGGCTCAGTGGTCTAAAGTACCTGCTTAGGAAAGCTTAGGAGGCTTCAGAGACCGCGTTTCGATCCCTGGCACAACATGCTGTGCTAGCCCTGCCCTCAGGGCAGGCTGAGCCAGCCATAAAAATAAATAAACAAACAAACAAAAGTTCTGAAACAAGAAAAATAAAATAAATAAAATTTTTAAAAAAGACATTATGAGAACTAGCTAGAGAAGGTTCAAGAGGAGGGGAACAAAATCAAGGCAGATGAACTCAGGGAAAATTCTGGGGGAAAAAAAAAAAGCATGAAGAAAAAGGAGGGGGAATTTCAAGAGGAGCCCAGGAAGGAGGCTGTGTACGTGTCTGTGGTCATCCTTCTACTTGGCGTGACTTCCATTCTGCCTGTTATAATTCAGCTCTTCCCAGTTGGTCCTGGCAGTCTCAGATCTCACCTCATTCAGAAAGTCTTGCTACTACTCAAGTCCATCATGTGTTTTCTTTTGTAGACTGTTTCAATTTTTGGGACCCAATCTAGCGTTTGCATAGTTTGGTCCTCTCATTCATTTATACAATAGTTCAATATTTATTGAGTTCCTTATTAGGAACTTTGTGCCAAATACTCCAAAACAAATGTCAGCTTTATGAGTTTTTGAGTTGTTCCAGCTTTTCCCCTTAACCTGATTGTTTTATTATTCTTTTTACAAATATTTCCTAATTTCTCTTCAGCTATTTGCACTTTAAAAAAGAAATGTCTTAGTCTTTAGGTTGTGGGATTTGAATAAATGTAGCATCCTTCCATGATTTAGTAAACTGTTACTGGCTAAATACTGAAAACATGACATGAAAAATCCTTGTTTTCCCCAAACTGTTCTTCTCATTCTGAAATCCATGATCCTTTTCAGTGAACTACAGCTCTAGAAAATATTAAACTAGTCAACAGAAAAATTCATGTTCATCCTCCTGGGTTATGATGAAAAAAAGGGAAATGACGTAGAGAGTGCCTGGTGGATCATAATAGCCTTCAGTCAGTGATAGGTGTCATCACCAAGGATGAAAATCTGGCTTAAAATGAGTGGACTCATATCATTTTCAGTACAGTGCTTTAGTTTAAAGGCCTCCAACTAGATTTATAGAAATGCAGGGATTAAAGGGGAGTGATAGGCTGTGACCATTACTCCCAAGTCAGTTAACTGTGGGGTTTAATTATGTTTGGTAAAAGAGTACAGTGAGGTTAAACTCCTGGGTAACAACTAATTGTGTGATTTGAACCTTAATGTAAGATCTTGATGAGGACTGCAGTAAAATCAAAGCAGGATATACATGCATTCATCTGTGATTTGATCCCTCTCTTCTTACCTTCAGAATCCTCCAGAATTCACTCCTAATCAGGATGCTAACCTTTTCATAAGTGTGTTTTAAGACTCAGAAAAATTTATGTATCAAGGTTTATTAGTACAGATCTATAATCTCTTGTGAATGTTTTATATTGCCTTCAATTCAATTCAATAATCACTTCTATCATCCTCTAAAAAACTTTTTTGACCGAAAGCATTCAATTCTGAAGTCTTTTACATGCTTCACTTTCTTTTTACTACTTATCTAGCTAGCTTCCTGGGGAAAGGGACAGATTCCTGATTCCAAGCTGTCTTACTGTAGGATATTGTACTTCTAACCCACCAACCTACGCCAGCTTCCCCAAAATCCCTGAACTACCATTAGCAGAGCATGTGACTCCTGGGAAGTACTGTGCTGTTGACATTTGGTAGCTTTGATTATCTATTCATGCAAAACTGAACTTCGGACGAAATCTGTCTTTCAACTGATGGAATAATAAAGAGGAAGCAGAGCTAAAGTTCACATATACTTAAAAACCCAAGGGCAAAAGTAAGGAGAAGTGGGATCCTAGATAGTGACCCAATTTTAACAGTGTGCACGCTGATGCTTATTTGGTGAAGCAAGCAGATGTTGGATGATTTACACATAAACATCAAATGGTGCCAGCTGTTGTCTGTCATCTATCGAGCTCTGTTGTGTTAGTTGCTGTGTCTTGTCATCCTGGTTCTAGAATGAAACACACGTGATGTTAAAGCTGATGACGTCCTGTTCCCTGTTTCTGTATTTATTAGAAGCTCCATGCTGGTCAATGAAGCATTTATTTCATAATTACAAAAATCTCTCACTTCAAAGAATGTGTCTGTTCCCCTGAGCTGGATTATTTGTATCATTGGACAATTAGGCAGAGCATTCATGTTTGTAAGTTTAAAACTGAGATAATTGATTCAGAGTCCCTACGTTTAGATGGAAGAACACGTTTAGAACATACCAACTGTAAACACTCAGGATTGTTATTCCCAGCAGTTGAAGGTTCTGACAGGCACAGGCCGTGGAAATCACAAATGAGCACCTCGTTGGGAATTCCCGTTGTTGCTACTTCAGAAAGATTTGATTATATCATCTCCTGAGTTTTTCATGATGCCAAGCTTCCACTCTGGGAAACCTGATTATTGTTATTATCATGAGATAAATAGCACTTCAGATTGATTAACTCATTGTCTTCTCTCTAGCTGGCTGGATTCTGGCGTCAGTGACTCCACTTTGGAGCTTCTTTGCGCTATCAGCTTCTTCTGGGGCCTTGAAGGTTCTTCCTGTCCTCCGTGAGGTCCTGGAACACTGGATGTGGGGCAAAATCTATCCTCAGAGAGAGGCTCTGCTCAACTCTCTGTCCACATAGCTGATGGTAATGGTGGTCTAGCAATAAGCTGCCTCCTTGAGCCAAGGGCATAATAGAGTAACTGATGACACCCTGCTCACAGAGGTGCTATCTCCAAGGGAAGGCCAGTGTCATTCACTGCTCTGGAATGTGGTAGATGCCCCTGAATGCTCAGCGGCTTTATCCAAAGTCTCCACATGCAAGGGTTTTAGCCTTCATGTTTATAAAAGAAATAAATCTGTTTGTCTTAGCAGATGACAAATGAATTCTTGTCAGGGAACTCTGAGGCTGGCTTACACCCTTCTGTGGCCATTTCCCCCAAGTTGGTGAATTGCCATTTGGGATTAAAATCTCACATCCCTCCCAGTGAAAGTAACCCTCTGACTAGAATCCGTATGGGCCTGCAGTAGGGTGTGCTTGGTGCTCTGTCCTATTCCAGAAGGTTCATGGAGACTTTGAGATCTGGAGAGAGCAGGCAAATACCTATAGCCTGGGGAAGCCAAAGTGAGTGGTACCGAGGGATATGGTTCCCCCACTTCTGAAACTCATGTTGAAATTTCCTCTCTATTGTGAGATACTGAGAAGCTGAAAATTTGATCCAACTATTTTATTTGGAGGGGAGGTTTTTGGTAGGTGAAAGAATTAGATAAGGTCATCATGGCAGTGCTGCTGTGATTGAATGATGTTATCAGAAGAGGGATAGAGAACCTATACACATGTGCACACTGCCTGTCTCCTGCTTTATGACATCATGCTGTCATGGCACCCTACCAGCAAGAAGACCATCAAGAGCTATGACCCTTGGTCCAGAAATGAACTAACATAATACCTCTGTGTTATGTATATTAACAACAGAAAATGGACTAAGACAGAAAATTGGTACCAACAAGTAATTGTGTCCACACCCTAAGACTTTGTGGAAAGCCAAACTTAGAAGACATGGACTAGTGGATTTGGTGGAAATTTCTGAATAGTGAAATGTTGAGGCTGCAGTATGTGTATTGTTTCTCAGTGTTAGTCAGACTTACCCATGGGGTTCAGGAGCAACAAGGAACAAAGTGGAAAGATTTGGAGAATTCTTAGGCTGTCCAGGCAAAGGGAAACAAAAGTTTTGTTTCCCATCAGGAAAACAAAACTAAGGCCATCCTATAACTCAGTGGTACCCCAAATTTTCTGTTCAAAGCGATTTATGAGACCACAGAGGAAAAGGATCAATGATGTGTAGTGTGCCTAAGGAGAGTCACATAGAGAGAAAACATTCTCTCAGGCTTTCACAGAGAGCAAACTGGTCAAGTAATGGCCATGACTTATCCAGTTGGCTGACACTGACAGAAGATCTATAAACTGCTGTACACGGTTTCAAGGTAAATCCTGGGGACATTTGACTGACCTTGTCAGATACAAAAGTTATATTTTGGTTATATAGGTCTTGCTTTCACTTGTTCTTAACCATACAGCAGAGAAGTTTAACCACGAGGCATAAAAAGTAAAGTTATATTAATATAGTGAGCTATAAAAGGCTCAAGTCAGCAGCTTCCAACATTGCCAGTTGTGCTGATAACCCACTACTATTATGAACTATTGGGCTGTACATACAACTACTTTCTCATAGTTCAATGAGAAGAAATATTTGTACTAGTAGTGCTTAGAAAAGTAATGTCTACATCTTATACTCTCAGCAACTACTATGGAGACAACAATATGCATTGTATTAATTATTATGGCTGTCCTACTAACGTATTTTGAAACTGTTTTATTATTTCTTATTTTTTAAATTTTTTATTTTATTTATTTATTTTTTCTTGTTTCAGAACCTTTGTTTGTTTATTCACTCATTTTTATGGCCGGCTCAGCTTGCCCCGAGGGCAGGGCTGGAGCAGCATGTGGTGCTGGGGATTGAACCGCGGTCCCTGAAGCCGCCCAAGCTTTCCCAAGCAGGTGCTTTAGACCACTGAGCCATCCCTCCAGGCCCCCTATTTCTTTCTTATTAAAATTAATACCATTTTAAAAACTAAGGTCATCCAAGCTACCACTTGATGAAGTGATTAGTGGGCCTAAGAGGGGGCCATGAGCCACAAGACGAGGACAGTGAAGTCCTGAGTGGATCTCAGAAACCTGTAAACCTATCTTTCCCGTTGCCAGCCAAGGGCATAGAAGGGCAGATTTTTTGAGACAGAAGCTGAGGCATGGGCATGGCTTTGCTGCCTGGGAGGATTTGCCTCCCTGCTCTTAGCTAGCACAATGCTACGTGGCTGGTGAAACTGACTCTAACAGGCTTGGATGCTGTTTGTGTCAGTGACAGGCCTTGGTGAGGTCTATGTTGTGCTGGAGTTGGAGGTGTACAGAATGCAAGAACATCTAGGCTGAGGTGATGTCCACTGGGATCTCAAAAGAGAAACCAGCCAGAAATTTGCCATGGGGTCCCAGTTCCTGCATAGAACTTCAGTATGAGGATGACAGGTGTGACCCTAAGAGTGGAGCCTCAGTAGGAAACCCCAGAAGACAGAGCTATGGGTGGCATGCAAAGCCTGATGGGAAAAGCTAAAGGCAGTGTTCAAAGCCAGCCTGATGTGGTCTGTGACCCAAAGCTATATGGGCAGGGCTGTCCTGGGCCTTGGGGGCCCCAAGCCACATCCTGCATTGCCACAACCAGTGTGTGTGGGATGTTCTGCTGGGGGCTACAAGTTCAGTGCTTGTTCTTCTGGGGTTTTGTCTTGATTTTGGTCAGTTACTCATTTCTGCTTCCTTATTTCTCCTTTTGAGAAGAGTAATCTGTACTCTGTGCCTGTCCTACTACAATGCATGAAAAACTTGTTTTTACTTGATAGGCTTTGAGTTGAAAGTAGTTTGCCTTGAATGTCAGGTGAAGTCTCTACACTTCTGAATTGATCCTGGGATAAGTTTGGGTCATTTTGATAAATGATAGCATGTTTTATGTGAGAAGAGCATAAGCTCCAGGGGAAGAGAAGTTGAATGCTATCGCTTGAATAAGGTTTATGATCTCCAAAATCATCCTGGAGCTTAGTCCAGTAAGTGAAGTGTCTGTGAAATATGAAGAGTGGGAGCTTTCTCCAGCCATCACAGTGTGATGGCATTGGGCTGTCAGGAGGTGACTATGACTAGGTGAGGCCATTAAGGTAGAGCTCTCATGATTGAATGGCTTTATCAGGAGAGAGAGACCAGAGGAGGTACCTGTGTAGGCACACACATGCCCTGCCTCTTGACACTGGTTGCTTGGTTCCCTCCTAACAAGAAGGCCATCACCAGATGTGGCCCACTGCCCTTGGCCTAGAACTGTGAATGGGAAAAAAAACCTATTGTCTTTAAAACTTAGGCAGTGGAGTTGTATTAATAGCAGAAGCAAATGGATAGGTAGAGATGGGGACTTAACACCAGTTCATGGAAGAGCAACAACGGTAGCAGGTGATAGGAGACTGAAAATCCTTGAGGTGTTCTGGTTATCAGGATCAATTGTCTGCTTGTGTTGAAATCTTGGCAGGTGGAGAAGCTATTTATCTTTTTTATGTTCCCACAGGCATCTCACTTCCCAGATTTTTGATTTGACAGCTATTTTATCCTGTCCACCAAAAATTATGAACTGATATTCTTCAGTTTGAATAAATATGGATGCATTTTAAAAGATAAAAAGGCCCACAGATTCTGCAGTGCTGACTTAAAATTTCTTAGTGTTTATTTCAGTAATAAATATTAAGAAACAGATAATGTATACTGTAAAACTGCTTTGACACTTGAACCAAAAAAGTAAAATAAAATAAAAAGAAACTAGAAATGAAATTTCATCAATGCAGCCAAAGTCTAAAAGGGAAATGAAATATTCTTTCTAAAAATGACTACTTGTTTAGGGAGCTGTCAGGGCATACACAGTGGGATATGTGTACCTCTTGATCAGTGGTAGCGGAATACTGAGCTGCTAAGTAAAGTCTATGGCTGAGCCTTGTTGCATAGCTAGGGAGACCTACTTCCTTACGTGGCCTTTCCACTTATGGCCCATTGCTCCTCCTGCTGCTTCTCTGGGGTAGAAAGAAAGATGGAAAAACACATTCCACTTCCTGAGTTCCTTCTTCATCCGGGCTCTTTCCCAACACAGAAGCAAGGGGCTTTCTGTCAACTTCTGCTGCTCTTATCCTGAGCAGGTACATGGCTGTTACATATACTGAGATTCACTGAAGTTGCTTTGGTTCTAGTTTATCTGATTTCTTTCTTTTTTTTTTTTTTTCTTCTTGTATTTAGTACAGGGTGTACAGGGTCTCACTGCATAGGTCAGACTTGTAGTGATCTTCCTATTTTCAGCCTCCCGAGAGCTGGGATTACAGGCACATGCCACCATACCCACTCTCAATCGCTGTCTCAGTGCACCCAAGGGGCCAGGCCAGCATGGTATGCCAGGGATTAAACCCCTACCACTGTGCTGTGCCTAAGCAGTTGCTTTCGTCTGCCAAGCTATCTGGCTGGCCCTGATTTCTTACTTAGTACTTGATTATTAGGTTTTATTTCTTCTTCTGGATGTAAGAAAGACAGTAATCTCCTATGGATAGCCATGCCTTGTAAGCTGTTTTTGTTAAGTCCACCAACATTTAATGAGGATTTGTTCATTTCTAGGCATTGTGCTAAGAGCTAAAGTACAAAGTTGCCTGCCTTGTAGGGACAAGAGCCCTGCGCTGTGGTTGATGTGAAGTCAGACAGAGGGCTGGCTTCCTGGGACTCAAGAGGAGCTCTGTGAGGTGCTGTGGTCACACCAACAGCAGGAAAGGGGAGTGACTGGGAAGGGGGATCCTACCTCCAGGACGTCATGGCCTGATGCTCACGGCAGATGCAACCTGTATTCTTTCTAAATATAAAATTAAGGTTACAAAAACAGTAGCTTCAATGTAGATAATTTAAGAATAACGAATGTGTTCCTAAGGAAATAGAAAACCACAAAAGTTAGCTGATTGTAATGACATTTTCATGTAGTGATGTGAAAAACAGCGTCAGTGTTAAGAGCAGAGGACTTCGGTTCTAGAAACAGATCCTTCTCCTACTGCTTCATTGTACAACTTTGGGCAAATGGCTCAAACTTTTTGCACTTCTGTTTCCTTGTCCAGGAAATGGCAGTTACAATAGTCCCTACTTTCTAAGGTTCTTACCTAATGCAAATCATCTTAGACTGATGCTTGCTTGAACAATTTGTGTTAAGGACTGTTTTCTTTTCCATCCTTGCTGTGTACATCTGTTCATCAATAGTACTGTGTCACTGCCAACTGGGACATGCACTGAGAAGTGCTTTGTGAGGTAATTCTAACTCAGTTTATGTACCAATATCAGAATTGACTACCAAAGACTTATGTGATCTAGATCACAGATATGCAGCTTTTTATTCTGCCTGGGCAACACTGAATAAAGAGAAATTACATTATTTTGGGATGCATATAAAATATAACTAATGGTCAGAAACAGAGGCATCTGACAACATTTTGTTTTTGTGTACCACCTCTGCATTGGGTGGCCACGGCCATCTTTCCTACACAAACACAAACATGGCCATCTTTTCCAAACTTGTAGAACACATTAAGTCCACGGGGCGAGGTGCCACTGCCTATACTGGCCCCATGAGCTCATGTGATGTCTGACACCCAAGGGACTTGATGCCGCTGTGTCAGGCACAGGCATGGGAGCCACCACAGCGCTGCTGCCCCATGCACCCTCCTGCTGGTTAGCTGTGCAGTCTGTGCTGGAGCGGCAGCAGCTGAGCCATGAGAACCAGCATCAGAAGTCGCGCAACCACAGTACGTGTCTAGGGATGTGTGCGACTGCGTCACTAGCCATCCAGGGCTACACGCAATGGGGGGCTGTGGGTTGGACATTCTTGTAGTCATTCACATGGCCTCTTGGAATTATGAGGAAGCTTAGGAGACAGATGTTTACCAGGGAAACACAATACACTGTTTTATGGTGAACTTTTCTATTTAACTATACATACATCTCTCTCTCTCTCTCCATATATATATATAGGCTCCTGCCTGGCAAGCACAAGGTCCTGAGTTCAATTCCCAGTGCCACAAAAGAATGAAAAAAAATCAGAAGTACACTCTTAAATAGTAATTAAAAGTATAGCAGGCACAGTGGTGCACGCCTATACTCCCAACACTCAGGAGGCCGAGGCAGGAGGATCACCAAGAATTTAAGGCCAGTCTGAACTACATAGTAAGACTCCAACGTAAAAGACAAATAAAAAATAGTGTAGTGTAGTCAATCTATAAAGCAGTAACACAGTGTTCATCATGAACAAATAGCAATCACTGTACTAATTGTAGGTGCTATGCTTTTATGTAACTGGCTGTATTGTAGGCATGCGTGTTGCACCTAACACACAGGTAATGTTTTGCATGGTAACATTACTGTGGCTACATGGAATAGGCAATCATCTTATGGGTCCTTTGTCCTCTATAGGGTCCATTATGGAATAAAACATCATTATGTGACACACGTGTATAATTAAGATTAGACACAGGTACTTTCTTTCAAAACAAGATTTTAAATATCCATAACTGGTCATGAGATTATAAGTTGGATTGTTAAACATATACGATGTTATTAACAGTTATTTCCATATTGCTAATGTAAGTAATGCTTTACTCCCATATATCTTTGCTCATTTTTAGTCTTCAGTGTAGATGCATTGCTAGAGTGGGTTTTCAGGGTAAAAAGATTATAAACATTGTTAAGGCTCCTGGTCCTGTTGCCCACTGTTCTAGAAACCTTGGGCAGTGTATATTTTTACTAACTGGGTGACAAAGCGCTTACATAAAGTACACTTAGAGTGCCCTGTGGCCCATGAGACAGGTGAGTGTAGATTCTGGAGAATCCAGTAAGCAGATAGCTCTCTCCAGGCCAGCTCTGCCTGTCCTCTGCCTGCCCATGCTCCAGGTCAGGCAGCCCCCAGATGTAGCACAAACATCTCCTAGAAGCCAACTGTCACTTACCAGAGAATTTTCCTTTTGGATGGTCTCTATAGGTGTCCGTGTTGATTGTAAGTTTTGTGGCTTGCACAGACGCCGTCTGGTTGAACTGATTTTGTTTCCAGTACTCAACGTACTCACAGGGCTACTTTGCCTTTTCTCCCTGGTCCTAGGCAGCTCATTTTAAAAGAGACATTTGCCTTAGCTTGGAAATGATATTTTCTGACCATCATTGATATTCTAATAACTTTCCATACAATGTGATATAAGCAGTTACACAATTTTGACACAGATATTTGGAAATTCAAGGAAATACAAAATTGTAGCCTGTCAAGAATATAGTTTTTGGCTCAGTCTCTTATTTTCAAGTACTACTCTTGAGAGAATGACAGTAACTGACTTTACACCAGGAGCGGTACATATCAAAAAGACAAGAGTGACATGTATTCCAAACATAGTTTTAGCGTTACATTGTGCTATAATCAATATGCTGAAACTTTTGAAGGTTCTTGAGACCAATATCTGATTCATCCTGTGTACAGAAGTGTATGGTTTTGCTATTGATGTTTTCTGCTTTGTCTGCTTCCAGTCACTTCGTTGTTTAATCCATAACATATTCAGCGGTGTTATGCCCTTAAGTTCTTGTTTTCTTCTTTAAAGTTCTTATATTAGGGAGACTATATGATATTTACACATATAGGTCTGGTTTATTTCACTAATGAGTATATGTTCAATATACATCCATGTATATATGAAGTCTTCAAACTTATCATTCTTTATGGATGAGTAGTATTCCATTGTATAAAAATACCACTTTTTTTAACCATTCTTTAAATGATTCAGAAAGCCAGTGTTGATAAGCTCAAGTACCTATGTTATACAGTATTAGTATCACAAAGCTTTTCTGCTGGAGGGTTAAGAATGTAAGTTAACAGACCAAAAATTAGAGAAAAAGAAGGGCTATAAGGATAGCCAATATTTTGGCCCTAGTCCTTCAAGGTCCATAAAGACCCAGGATATAAGAGAACCTGTGCTGTA
>PVJA010011845.1:0-53564 GCA_004027025.1 Myocastor coypus
ATCGAACCGCGGTCCCTGCAGCAGCCTAAGCCCTCCCAAGCAGGCGCTCTAGACCACTGAGCCATCCCACCGGGCCCACGTGGATTAATTCTTTAATTTTGCTTTTCTGAGTATCTGCTATTGTACTGTTTTACTAACAAAACAAAAAGGACTTTTGTTTTATCTTTTTTATAGCACTGGACATCAAACCTGGGACTCGAACGTGCTAGCTCTACCACTGAGCTACACTCCTAGCCCAAAAAACACACATTCTATGGAACTGAGTCTGGTATTTGAACCATACTTTTCTCACTTATTAGCCATGGATTGTTGAGTGCTTAGGTCAGCTCGAGACATGTTTTACAAAAAATTTTTAAAATGCTTTTACTGATTTTAGTGGTGTACTTTTTGTTTTCTACCTGAATTTTGGTTTTGGTTAAAAAGATGGCAATACATACATACATACATACATACATACATACATACATAAAAGATGGCACAAAATTACTGATTTGTGCACTCTACTTTCCTGAGCAGACCCAAACAGAGATAAGGCATCTATAAGCAAATCTCACTATCTTTCTCATTCTTAGGTTTAGACAGCACAGAAAGAAGTGGACTATTTCAGCCTGGCTTTCAAAGAGGAATCCAGAGTGACCTGCTATTTATTCACTGTGGTTCCAGTAGGGTTCAGAAATACAAATTTCTCAGAATTTGGAGGTTGGTGATTTGTGGCTATGCCTTTTTTTTCTTTTCTTTTTTTTTTTTTAAAGGTGGGGTTTCACTATGCAACTTGGGCTGGCCTTGAACTCCCTTTGTAGCCCAGACTGGCCTCGAGCTTGTGGTGCTCTTCCTATCTCAGCCGCCAGAGTGCTGAGATTATGAAAGTGTGCACCACAATGCATGGCCAGTTGTACCTATCTTGTGGGGCATCTGAAGTGCTGGCAGTTGGATAGTAAGACTCCTCAAAGTGAAGTGCCTGACACTGGCACTTTGGTGGGGAACCCAATCATCCTTCTTAGATATTCTGGTTGAAGCTGTAGGGAAAAACTCTCTTAGCTACTAGAGTTTCTGAATTCTTGCCAGAAAGGACTATCAAATAAGGAGTAGGGGCTGTGAGTTAGGTTTCCTGTGTTTAATGACTAAAAGCATGAAAGAATGCTTAGAGTCAACTTGAGTCACTCCTCTCAGCAGCCACGCTGAAAACCAGAAACTCAACATCCTGGGTTAAGTCAACATTCTGGGATAATTGGGAAGCTTGAAACAAATTATACTAAAAAAGTCCAGATTTTGGAAGCTGTGAACTAGGATTTTAAGTGTAATATGATAGAAGACAGAATTTGTAAATTAATACATCTGTTTTGAAGTTGAGTTTATCATATAACTTCTATTGACATATGAGATTATATGTAACCTAAATTATACCACAGAACAAGATGAATGTTGGGAAGCTACCTTACCTAAAGAAAGAGACAGTACCAATCTCTTTGCAGCGTCTTAGTATTTCTCTACCAGTGCCCCTTGGTGCTCCCCCGTACTCTACTAACACATTCTTTGTATATATATTTTTTTCCTGGAACTGGGGATTGAACTCAGGCCCTTGCGTTTGTCAGGCAAGTGCTTATTCTCCTGAGCTATCTCCCCAGCCCCCTCTACTATCTCATTCTTAACTCCATTTCTCATTCTGCCATTTCCATTTGTAAGAGTTTAATCACACATCTACATGGTCTGAATAATTTTTAGTTTTGGTTACTGTTGAGCTTTAAAACTCAAAACCATAATGCATTTCTCTTTTTTTAAAATGTATTTGGCTCAGGGTCTTACTATGCAGCTCAGACTCAAAGTGATCCTCTTGTTTCAGCCTTTCCAGCACTGGGATTACAGGGGTGTACACCATGTCCACTCTGGTGGCTGGCTTGGCACGCCCAGCATAGTATGTGGTATTGGAGATTGAACCTAGGTTCTTATGCTTGCCTAGGCAGGTGCTTAGACAGCTGAGCTATCTCTGTGGCCCTCATAATTCACTTCTGAGATTTACTCCTGTTGTGACTTATCATCAGAAAATATTAATTTTCATTGCTGTATATTTCCATGTATAAAATACTATCATTTATTGATCTAATTCCTTCAATGTATACATGGATTATTTCCACCTTTTGGCCAATATGAACAATTCTATACATATCTCCTGGTTTATTTAATTTTTTTGTATGTTTTGTGGAACCAGGGATTGAATAGGACCCTGCATTTGCCAGGCAAGTGCTTATTCTACTGAGCTATCTCCCTGGCTCTCCTAGTTTAAATGAACAAGAATTTTGATTTTGTAAGATAATGTCAAATTGTTTTTTCAAAATTACAGTACTGGGCCTGGGGAGATAGCTCAGTAGAATAAGTGCTTGCCTGGCAAGCACAAGGGCCTGAGTTCAATCCCCAGTTCCGGGAAGAAAAAAAAAAAAAAAAAGTCACAGTACTAATTTATTCTTTCAACAATAAAATAGGCGCTCCTATTACTCCACAGTTAACAATATGAGTTGAGTATATTTTCACAATTTTTTTTTTTTTTTGCTTTAAACAATTTATTTAACTGAAATGGACTTACATTTGTTTCTCAAGCGACTTCCATTTATTTGGATACATCTTTTCCCCATGGTGATTTACAAGACCTTCAAGCCAATATAAATATTTTATAAATATTTGAATATACACCTGCACAGTACCTCAGCAATACTTTTCAGCAAGAAAAACACTGAAGAATAAAGACCAGACACAATTACTTGCTACAGTGAAAATCTGCTGAGATATTTTTGAGGTAAGAAGGCACCACATACTTCTTCAACTAAGAAAATCACTCTTACAACACAGGACAATTTTATTTTTATATAGGACCTAGAACACTTAAGCTATCAATTAGGTGGTCAATGGCAGAGCAACATCCCAGTTTATGCCATGAATTCATAAGGGATAGGTTCCAACAACTCAGGTTCCTTCCCATTGGTCCTCACAAAGTGTGCTTCTTTGGGAGGGGCAGGCTGGCGTTTCAGTTGAACCCCGGTACCTTTCTCTTTGGCTTCTTTCTTTTTCTGATCATTTTCCTTGACACGTTTCAGGAAGCTATCACAACTTTCTTTTTTTTTTTTTTTTTTGAGACAGGGTCTCGCTATGCAGTTGAGGCTGGCCTTGAGCTCACTTTTGTAGCCCAGGCTGGTCTCGAACTCACACTGATCCTCCTGCCTCAGCCTCCCGAGTGCTGGGATTACAGGCATGAGCCACCACGCCCGGCTTATCACAACTTTCTGAGTGCTTAATATGCTCAATACGTACATTAATCCTCTTGGCAAGTATCTTGCCCTTAACCTGCTTGTTTACAACAATTCTGTCTTAGTTACTTCTTACTTGTTGCTGGGACAAATGCTGACATTCAAAATGAAGGAAGGAAAGGTTTATTTATTTAGATCACAGTTTGTGGAGGTTTCAGTTCATATTCGGCTGGCCCAAGGCTGAGTGGAACAGGGCAGAGAGCATCCAGTTCCTGGTGGCAGAACAGCAACAAAATGGTGACAGAGCCAGCCAACCAAACAGGGCAGTGGAGCAAGAGCCTGACTCTGTCTCTCTGTCTCTCTTTATATTACATTCAGGCTCTCTGCCTCAGCCTATCCACCTTAAGCTACACCCATAATCCCAGAATTACTCAAATTCATAATCCTGTCAGTACTAAAATACATAATACCAGGGATCATGAATCAAGTCTCAAACTCTAGAAGTCTCTGCCCCATGACTGCATGAGGCTTTGGGGGGGGCAATTAGACATAAACCATAACAAATGCCAACAGTATGCTGGGTAACACTGTAGACTCTTCCTGTTTTGTCATGGTAACATTTGTGAGGCATTCCTTTTTGCACAGTACCCATTCCCTTGATGTCTACAATGTCACCTTTTTTATAGATTCGCATGTATGTGGCCAAAGGAACCACCCCTTGTTTTCTAAAAGGCCTGGAGAACATATACCAGGTTCCCCTTCTCTTGCCCATTGTGTTAGTCATTTTGGAAAATTACTGGAAGATGGTGGTTCTGGCTTGTTATGGTTTATGTCTAGTTGTCCCCCTAAAGCCTCATGCAGTCATGGGGTGGGGACTTCTATAGATTGAGACTTGATCCATGATCCACTGGGATTATGTGATTTAGTACTGATCTAGAGTTTGAGACTTGATCCATGATCCCTGGGATTATGTATTTTAAGTACTTCTGGGATTATGGGTGTAGCCTAAGGTGGATAGGCTAAGGCAGAGAGCCTAATGTAATTTAAAAAGAGAGACAGAGAGACAGACTTGCGCTGTTGCTCTGCTGCTCTGATTCGCTGTTGCTTTCTGCTCCCCTGGTTGGTCGGCTGCCTCTGTCACCATTGTTGCTGTTCCACTGCCATGAACTGCTGCTCTCTGCCCGGTTCCACTCAGCCTTGGAGCCAGACGAATATGAACTGAAATCTCCACAAATTGTGAGCTAAATAAACCTTTCCTTTCTTCATTTTTAGTATCGGGTGGGTATTTGTCCCAGCAATGATAGAAAAGTAACTAAGACACGGCTGAAAGGCTATTTTCCCAAATTTATGAATCATTTGTGTTACTTTTCCAGGGAAATATCTATTCAGCTTTAATTTTTATTTCTTTACAGAAATTATATAACCCAGTAAGTGTTTTTATTATTTTGGTTAGCTGAAGTTGTAAGAACCATCCTCCTGTCTGTGGATTGTCTCCCTCCCCCTATAGCTTCATGGTGACTCATTTGTTTAGCGTCAGAGTTCTAGCTGACTTTCTCTTACAAATAAGATTCAAAAAGGCAAACTATTGGAGGCAGATCAAGAACTTAGTAGACATCATTGATCTTCTCTTGTCTGCATGCAGAACATTAGAAGGTCCTGTCACTCACACCCTACATGTGACCTCTCTTCACCATTTCTACTGGCCACACAGATCTCTCCAGACACTTGACTTCTCCATGACTTGGCCTCTTATGATTCTCACAGCCCTGTCCCCACACAGCAGCCAGAAAAAAATTCCTAGCAAACTGGCCTCTCTTCTGCTTAAATGCTCCCCACTCCTTCTCCCTCCCACTGTGGTTTTTGCTGTACTTAGCTTCATGTTCAAACAGCTTTTCCAACCTCATAAGCTCCTTCCTGACTTGGCCTGCACCAGTGTCTATGACTTTTTCTCTTATGCCTCTCCTGTGTTCCCTGAACTTTAGCCATATTCTATCTTGTTTTCTGTCCATCCTGAAATTCAAGGAGGCTGACTCACAGCCCAGATAAGTATACGCCTATTACTTCTAATCAGGCAGGTTTCTGCCCAGGTGCTACCTCTCTGAAGAAAGTATTGTACCAGAAAGCATTTCCCACTTCCCTCACTTGCTAAACTTACCATGTTTTATAGTGTACATCCCAACCTGAAATTATCTTCCGTGCTCTGTCTATGTTTCTCTCTATTGTCACTAGTCTATAAGTCCTATGAGGGTACTTTCTACACGTGTGAAACACATTTTACTTTTCTCTTGGATTTCTTTTTCTTTTACTTGGTTTTGTGAGACAGGGTGTCTTTCTGTAGTTCAGGCTAGCCTTGAACGCACAGTCATCCTTGTGCAGCAGACTCCTGAGTGCTGGGATTACATGCATGCATTACCATGCCCAGAGTCCTGGATTACTAAGGAAGAAATGGAAAAGAACAAAGAAGGGGCATTCTGGGAGACTTGTGATGGCTGGTGACAGCAGTGACAGTATAGTTGTTCAATCTCTTCAAGCCTCCATATAAAAAGGGTGAAACAACTCCACAGCAAAACCTGTCAAACTTATGCGCAGTACTGACAACAACACTAGGTCAACAATGGACCCTAAACTGTAAGCAAATGAGTACATTGTGTGGCCAAATGATACAAACTACCAGCAGACTGCTTGATGTCAGCATCTGCACAGGCAGACTGGAGAAAAGGAGCCCTCAAGACAGCTTTCATGAACACATAGAAATCCAGTGGGCCAACAGAAAATCTGCTGGAATTTGAAGAGTTTCACCTCTAAGGGGCCACTCAAAGGGCTGAAGGGGCCAGGATGGGCTGGCTCTGAGGACCCAAAAAGCACTAGGAACTCCTGGGAGAATGCATTAGGACTCCTTTCAGAGCTGGAAGGCAAGCTGGGGAGGAAGTGCAGGGAGTAGAATCAAGATGGTGTGGGACACACACAAGAGAGGGGAAAGAAAAAAGGGCCTTGATCAAAGCAGGAGAAGGGAACGCAGAAAATGTCAGAAAGCAGCTGCCAAAGTTCTGAACACAACCCCAAACAACAGAGGAGTTGTTAGCTCTATGAAGTTAGAAAATCTCTTTTGAATTCCATTTCAGTCTTAAGTCAGGAAATCTAATTTCACATAAAATGAATAACAAAAAAGCATCAAGGTCAAATTCCACACACAATTATAAGAAAAATAAAAGGAAGACAGTAACATCCTTATAGACAATGAAATCATACCTGAAAGATAATATCCATAAAATGGATTAAAACTACAAACTACAGTGTAAAAATGAGGTAAAGGAATTAGGAAAATGATAAAGCATGAAAGAACAATAATTATCTAAATTATTAACTTAGAAATGAGGGGCTAGAAGTCCAGAAAAGATTTAACAAAATAAAGAATTATTTTCAGGGCCAGTGAGATAGCTCAGCAGACTAAGCATCTGAAGAGACCAGCGTCTGATCCCTGGCATCACAGGCCATGCAGGTCCCACCCCTGGGCACTCTGAGCCCATCACCAAGACTAGATGTGGTGGCCCAAGCCTATAATCCCAGCACTGGAGAGGCTGAAAACAGTAGGGTCTCTGAGTCTGAGCTGCAAAGTGAGACCCCATACCAAACACATTGAAATAAATAATTTCAGAAATAAAGGGTATACAAGAAGCAATGTAAGAGGAAATCAACTCAATAACATTTTAAAATATGAAAAATTTAAAATTAAAGATAAATGTAGAATTTTATGTTAATAATAGTACATTAAAAAGAAAAAGTGATTAAAATATTTTATTTTATTTAAAAAAAATTTTAGAATTTTTATTTTTTATTTTGTTTTATTATTTTTTTTCTTGTTTCAGAATTTTTGTTTGTTTGTTTATTTATTTATTTTTCTGGCCGGCTCAGCCTACCCTGAGGGCAGGGCTTGTGCAGTATGTGGTGCCGGGGATCGAACTGAGGTCCCTGCAGTCGCCTAAGCTTTCCTAAGCAGGTGCTTTAGACCACTGAGCCATCCTGTCAGGCCCCTAAAATATTAAAAAAAAAATGAAAAATACTGAAACTAGCAAAAGAGAATATATACATAGCTAAATAGGAGTTCCTGCAAAAAAAAAAAAAAAACCCTGCAAAAACTAGAACTGATGTTAAAACCTATATTTAAGAAAATAAGACCAGACATGGAGGCACACACCTATACTCCCAGTGCTGGAGAGGTTGAGATAGGAGAATCACTGTGAGAGCTGTTTTGTGAGACCATGGACCAAATACATAACTTTTTTTTTTTTTTTTTCAGGACTGGGGTTCAAACTCATGACCTTGCACTTGTCAGTCAGGTACTTGTGCCACAGAGCTATCTCCTGGGCTCCTCAAATACATAAAATTTTTAAAAAGAAAAATTTCTTGAAGCAAAGATTTAGGACATCATGTTTGTCATGCAGTTGAAATTGGATGCTTCAAGTATTTTGAAAGACTACCTAAAATACATGAGACTTCAGAAATAGACTACTCAAGGTAGTTTACTAAATTTATTGGACTCTGCAAGAGAGAAAAAAAAAGTTCCTGTAGTAGAAAAAAAAAAAAAAAAAAAAAAAAAAAAAAAAAAAAAAAAAAAAAAAAAAAAAAAAAAAAAAAAAAAAAAAAAAAAAAAAAAAAAAAAAAAAAAAAAAAAAAAAAAAAAAAAAAAAAAAAAAACAAAAAAAAACAAAAAAAAACGATGTAATATATTTGTGAACAAAGTTAAGATTGCAATTAGGCTTTGATGGCAACATTTTTGCCAAAGGAAATGGTGTAGCACACAGAAAATATTCAAGGAAAGAAGGGATAAGCCATAGATTTTATATCCAGCTAAAGTGACTTTCACATACCAAAGCACAGAAAAGCTATCATCAGCATTTAACATCCAAGGAAATGTTATTCTCTGTAATCTTCCTAATACTACAGAGAATCCATTGGGAGCAAGCTTCAAACAATCAAATATGACACAAACGATGTTACCATTGGCACTGGTCAAACATGAAGAGTTAGCTGAAGACTAAGGTGAGGAGGTCTGAGAGTATGTAATGGGTATCTGTTTCAGCAATATAAATATGGTTGGCCCCCCAAAATGGAGTCAGATAGCAAGAGAATACTATACAAAAGAAAGTTTAAAAAGTTTTCTGTAATTATGCTGGTGGTAGGATCTATATTATTTCCTGATTATGAAAATACATTAGTAATCATGAAGCCTTTTAATTTTATTACACCCTGTGTTCTTATAGATAAAAATCTCAGGTTTTAGAAATACAAATGTGTGGCTCACACCTGTAATCCCAGCACTTGGGAGGCTGAGGCAGGAGGATCGGTGTGAGTTCGAGACCAGCCTGGGCTACAAAAGTGAGTTCAAGGCTACTTGGGGAAATAGTGCTTGGTTAGCAGACGCTTCTCTCTCTCTCTCTCTCTCTCTCTCTCTCTCTCTCTCTCTCTCTCTCTCTCTCTCATGTATTGTGGACTGAACTCCTGGGCACTCTATCATTGAACTACATCCCCTTTCATTCTTTTCCCCTTTCCCTCCCTCCCTCTTTCCTTTGTTCTTCTTTTTGTTTTGAGGTAGGATTTCATTAAATTGCTGAGGCTGGTTTGGTGCCTGACGAAAGTCACAGGTTTTTAAAATAGTAAAACAAATTAGCCAGGTATGGTGGTGCATGCCTGTAATCCCAGCACTTGGGAGGCTGAGGCAGGAGGATTCTTGTGAATTTGAAGCCAGTGTGGGCTACATAGTTTTAGGCCAGCCTCAAATGCACAGTGAGACATTGTCTCAAAAACAAATCCAAACTAGACAGAGTTACACATTTGGGTGGTCAGACTATTTTTAAAGCAAATGACAGGAGGTGATGACTATGACAGTCAAGGTGGTGGTACTTAACAGTTGAAAGGAGAGAGAACTGGAGTGCAAGACTTCCAGGAAAGCTCTATTTCTTATCCTGGGAAGTGGTGGTCTTAAATGATTCATGGTGTGATTTATTTAATTAAGGCAGATTTTAATAATGGTACCAGTTGGAAATACTAAGTAGATTGAATGTCAGCATTTCTTTGTGGTAATCTCAGCTCTTAGGAGGCTGAAACAGGAGGATAGCAGGGAGTTTGGGGCCAGGCTGGGCTACATAGTAAGTTCAAGGCCAGAAGAACTACACAGCAAGACCTTGTCTCAAAAAACAACAAAAACAAACAAATCCAACAAAAATGACCCCCAACCATATTTATTTGTGAGCACACCATCATGATATTATTTTTTCATTAAAACATAGATACTTTGCAAAAGAAAACATCCACTATTCCATCATGGGATAGAATGTTGAGAAAAAGCATTGTTCTGTAGCTATAAACAGAATGGCTTTTTTTTTTTTTTTTGTCTTTTTGAGACAGGGTCTCACTATGCAGTTAAGGCTGGTCCTGAGCTCACTTTTGTAGCCCAGGCTGGTCTCGAACTTGCACCAATCCTCCTGCCTCAGCCTCCCGAGTGCTAGGATTACAGGCGTGCGCCACCACGCCCGGCTAGAATGGCTATTTTTATGTATTTTAAAAAATAACATTAAGTTCTTATCAAATACCAGGCACGATGCTGCATCATCTTCTTTAGTCTTCACAAAGCTTTAATGCACATGACATTTATTCTACCCATTTAACAGATGAGCAAACTGAAGCACAGAGGAGTTAACTAACTGGCCCAAAATAACATAACTACAAAAGTGGTAGTGCCTGGAACATAGGTCTATCTGATTTGTCTCTTTTCTCCAGTGCCTAATACTGGGCCTGGTACAGAGTAGGTGTCCTGTGTCTGTTTGTGAAAATAAATGAATTGCCTGAATTTTTTTTAAAATTTTTTTCTTGTTTCAGAACTTTTGCTTGTTTATTTATTTTTATGGCTGGCTCAGCCTGCCCCGAGGGCAGGGCTGGTGCAGCATGTGGTGCCCGCGATCAAACTGCAGTCCCTGCAGCCGCCCAAGCTTTCCTAAGCAGGCGCTTTAGACCACTGAGCCATCCTGCCGGGCCCAATCACCTGAATTTTGAAAAGGAGGTTACATTAAGGAAGGTACATAAAAGACTCTCATAGCATGACTTCTCAGAAGCAGGGAAGAAAGGGGTGCTGAGTCCCTCTGAACCCAGCAGCCACCAAGACTCTCCTCCAGGCCAGAGTGGTCTCATGGGCACCAGGGCTCCCACCTTGGCTGCCAAGGCACTTTCTGCATCAAGATTCGATGTGTCGAGGAAGTCAGAGAGACAAAAGAATTGGCTCCATGCTACTGACAGAAGGGAGTGAAGGGAAAACATTTTTGGTACCCTAGGAATGCAAAGCCACCACCCTAACACATTGAATTATTAACTCCAGCCTAAGAAGCAAGATGCTTGAGTGCATGCTTCTGCACAAGGTACTTGAACATCACCCTGGAGAATTAGGAGCAGCCTGGGGCCAGTCCAAAGATCCAGAGGTCTACGGGCATGCAGACAGGGCTCCGATCTGGCTGTTTTTCCTCTCAGTACCTTCTTTACCTCAGGATTAGTCCCTTTCTCTGTTTGCTTTTTCAGCACAATTATACCATCTGCGTTGAGTTCCATTTCCATCTACTGCCTGTGTCTTCCAAGATTTTAGACCTGGGACTTAATTTTTTCAGCCATCATCTCACTATGTTGGCCTTGATTTCCTGGTCTCAAAGGATCCTCAAGCTTCCTGGGTAGGTGGAACTACAGGAGCATGCAACTACACCCCTGCTCACTGCCACATCTCTGAACATCTAGAGGAGTTGGTGCAGAGGAAAGTACATGTTCATAATTTTTATTTTTAATTTTTTATTTTATTTTTGAGACAGGGGCTCACTGTGCAGTTCAGGCTGGCTTTGAGCTCACTTTTGTAGCCCAGGCTGGTCTCGAACTGACAACGATCCTCCTGCCTCAGCCTCCCAAGTGCTGGGATTACAGGCGTGAGCCACCACGCCTGGCTATATGTTCATAATTTTTAAATTAAGTGATTTCCACTCTCTTTTCTCATCTACTGCATGAGGGATATTACGGTGCATAGGTAAGTACAAAAATAAAGATTAACGGAAGAAAGAATCAACATATATATCAGTTTTTTTCTCTCTCTTACACACTACTTTGGTGTTGCATTCATCAACTGAGGACTGGGGAGACAGTTTCATTCAGAGACTTTTAAGCTAGCAGGTGACTTGCTCAGGATGACCCCAAAACTCTAGGCCATTGTCAGCACTGTGAAGATTAGAGTGCAAATGCAGCTCAGTAGGAAGATGGTCAAAGAAAGGCTCAGGCAACAGGCTTATGAATAATGCCGGTGAGGTGAGCCATGACTGAAGGAACAGAGGTGAGTGAGATCAGCCAGGTCACATCTCTAACAGGGCCCAGCAAGGCAGATGCCAACAATCTTCGGCTAAAGGCTCTCCAAAAGTCCAGTTATGCCTCTATGGAAAGTGACTGCCCAGGGCTGAGCATTGCTGCATAAAAGGCTTGCTGTGGAGGGCAGGAAAGATGAACAACAGACAAGTTTTACATCAGCCATTGCATTTAATTCTTAATTCTTATTTTAATCCTTACTTAACAAATAGGAAACTTCTGCTTTATGGAGGGAGTGATGTCCAAGGTTTCACTGATTTAAGTGGTAGCTTTCCTGGAGTATCAATGCTCCTTAGCTTGTACTGAACTGGTTGCTACAGTACACAGAATCCATCTCTAACATTGTACACTTTACAAGCTTTTCCTATCCTCTAGCCTCCAATAAAAGAATATATTCAGATGAGAAATTAGACATCTACTAGCTAATAATTGATAGCTGATAAAACTTCAACAAATTCATTCAAGTTTGGGGGTAGTCAATAAACATAAGTGGATTTTTAACATTCCTGTTAGCTCCAGGCTAAGCCCCACATTGTCTTCAATATCTCATTCTTATTTTATTGTGAGAAAGGAACCAGCTAGACATATGTCAAGGAAGCTCTAGAAGGGATCATTTAAGTAGAAAAGATCTGTCCTGTTTTATACTGAGGAGAAGGGTTCATAAAGGTATAATAACACAGCTTATAATAGGTAGAGTCTACGTTGGCACCATGTCTGAGGGGTGCCCCAATGCCATTCACCACATACTGTTTGCTGCGGGAGAGGGGGCTGCCTAAGTAGCCTTACTCTCTGCATCTGGCAGTGCTGGTTTTGAGTCTGCATGCCCTCGATCTCAGCATCATGCTTCTGCTGGCTCTGTGTGCACTAGAGCTGATCTTGGCATGCAGAGCTCTCTGGGCTCCGACCCAGCGGTGGATGAGGAGGAGGAAGGGAAAGCTGGAGAATTTCTCCATTCTTCCATGTCTCCTTGGCAGATGCACAGCAGTGGTCCACCTTCTTCCTGACCCAGGCTACCTGATACACTGATTATGGGAACCTAGAAACAGCCTGTTGTCCAAAGCTGGGAAAGCCAAGTGACAGCTGGGTGACCGCCTGTTGATGGCCAAATAGCCACCCATTGCCCCAAAATATCTGGTCAGACAAGAAATGCTTTGGGGAAAGAATGTGCTTGTCTTTCTCCAAAGTTCACTACCACAAAACTAGGGTAAAAATGCACACTGCTGGTATCCTAACTCCATGGTCCAAGGGTGAGAACTATCAGGTACAGCACTGCTGTGAGGGGCACGAGATACATAAAATATTGGTAGGTATTTTGTAAGGAAAAGGGGTTCTGAAAAATGCTGTGTTCAAGTAACACTCCCCTTTGTTTATAGCAGTGTCTCAGTAATATGCATTATAAATAAAATATATGTGGGGGAGAGAGAGGGAGCAAGTTTATAATACATGACAAGTCTAAGTGTTAGGTGTTTAGAAAGCTTATCACTGTCTGTGGGTCTAATATTTCAAGAAATACTGCTCTGGAAATGCTAGTTTATGGTTCTAGTGCTAAACAGTTTAGGGCCTTCAGTTCTCCATGCATGAGAGGCCAAGTGTGGCCCTTGGGCACCCTCCTGTTCCTATCAAGGCTCTAGCCAAAGCTCCACTCACAGCATCTGACCGTGTCATGTCCTTGCAAGGCCCCGTGCCTCTGTGTGTCCTATTTCCTGCCCCCTACTTCTGTGTCCTCCAGCTCCTCCTAGAAGGCCTTATGCAGGCACATCCTTCTCTCTGGGAAGCTGTCCCTTGATGCTCAGATGGAAATGACTGGTCTTGCCTCTGAGCACCCACCTCTTGTGTGACATTCTGCTATAACTATTACCACTCCTAATCACAATTCTCTGCTTGTTTTCTACCTCTGCAACTCCTGTAAGAACAGTGCCTGGGCCTCATGTATCAATGTGTGTAGGCCAGTGTCTACGCAAGATGGGCACCTGATCGGGTATACAGAAACAATTTATCCCACGCTTTCGACTACTTATGCCATTTTCTGACATTAGGGCTTGATTATAATGGACTTAAAATTCACAACAGGTTAAGCAAAAATTCTGTTAAGATGGTCCTTCATAAATCAACCTTATATTAATGTAACTACTTTTATCAAGATGAACATAATTGATGGTTTTAAAATCCTAAAATCATCCCCCAAACAGAAGTCAGGAAATATGGCTGACCAATGCTGTGAGAAAGCTAGCCACTAGGTGTCAGCCCAGGAAAAGGGGAGGAAGAGCTGCACCCAACCAGTGTTGTACTTTTTCATCCAATTATCACCATAAATATCAAATATTTAAACAACAAAATATTGGGCAATTAAAATTATCTATTAAAGGAATGTTTTTAAAAAGATATATAAAATTTTGACATTTCCCCTTTGCAAAATGCTTTATAAGTGGTATTGGTTTAACCTGTATTTGTCAAGAAACATTCGCACTGATTAGAGAAATTGACTCCTAAAAGAAAACCAGCTCAGTTTTCTTCTGAAATGCTCTCAAATTGCATGCACCGTGGACCATATGGTAGCCACCACTGCAGAGAGTAGGAGGGGAAAGAGTGTGGCCTCCATCATCAGGCAGATGGAGGGTTCAAACCCTGGCTTTGCCACTTCTTAAAAAAGCAACATCACCCTGTCCAGCCTCAGTTTTTCATCAATAAAATGGGACTATAACATTCTTCTCATAGGGAAATCATACAAATGAAGAAAATTCATTTTGTAAAGAACCCAGCATACAATAAATTTTGATATTATCTTAAGACTTTGAGTCCTAATGATTATATAACATATTTCAGTTCATCTACAACTAGAGGTATTGTGAGAACTGTAATAATTTTATTCATTCAAGAGATGGTTACTGAGAATCTTTTAGGTGCCAGGCTCTATGCTAGGAACACATGAATAAATATGATACTCTACTGCCTTTTGGAGCAAGGTGTCTGTGGAAGGTGGCATCTAGCTGAATGCGATATAGTTGTCTATTTCAGAGAATGCATCCACACCTCATAGATAATCAGCGTGGATATGTATCTGGGTGCAGGGAGGCCAAGGCAAATCTCTAATTTCATCTTCTCATCACAAGTACCATAACACTATCCCTATCTATGTTACTGTGCTTCTTCTGTGTGTGGGGCATAAGAAAAGTAAGACATCCTGAGCCTAAGAAATTCAAGGTCTAGCTATGCATATGAAGTCATGTAGCTCTGTCTCAGGCTCTACATTGGCAAGTGTTATCGCTGCTTGAAAATGGATCAGAAAGGTTTCCTTTTCAGAGTCTCACTGAAAAAGCAAAAGACCCTAAAGCAAGATTATTTGATTTAAAACCATGATAACAGCAACCATTTCTTAGCCACTGCTTTTGACAAAGATATGATGTTTAAAACTGCCCCTGCAGATCTAGCTTGGTCTATGAACACACTCCTCTCTTATCTACCTCCTGCTAGATAGCATGTTTACTCCACAGAGTGACTGCTCAGGTTCTAAGATAAAGTTGTGGGACACACATTTTGGAGGACCAAATATTTATGTTTCATGACATTAAAATATGACCACCATTCTGATACATCCTATAAAAAGCAGGTATCATTCATCTGTCCATGAATGAATGTGTACCAATTGTATACTGAGAGACACTGAGACATATAAAATGTGGTCCTATCCTAAATATGCAGAGTAAGTCAGGAGGCTGAATTATTAAATGAGACCAAGCTAAAACCTTGTGTTCCTCTGATAATCTAAGATACACTAGCTGTGTTTTATTTTTCAAGTACTTTAGAACATATGGGAACTTCATTTTCATCATATTCAGTGATGCTCTTTGAAATCATTCAGTTGGGCTTGATCATAGTATTTAAGTGGATTTCCTGCCAGTTTGTATCTCTCTCATTTTGGACTCTACTTTTTACTTGGGCAGTCAACTTAGGGAATAATGGTCCTCAATTCATGAAGCATTTATTATGTGACCTGCAGGTAACAGAACTCCCAAAATGTGTTCCTGAGCAGTACCACTATTCCTGCACTTGGGCCAGTGGTGATCTGGTGACAAAACTGAACAATAGTCATCTTTCCTCAATAGGCAAAACTTTTGATGAAATAACGCCCATTCTCAATTACATTTTCTCTTATGCATTTTGAAAACTGGCTCTAATGTATTTTGTAATTTTAAATCTTGGTACCTCTCTGTAAGTCATGGTAGGCAATAACATCACTGACGAAATTCCAAATAAATATTAAAGGAAATAATTAAATAAGAGAGTTCTTTCAAATCTTTTATGTATCATTTGAGATAAAAGACATACTTGCACAGTTCAAAAGACAGGATTAAAAGGGTCAGAATCTCATTGTGTTCTGCATGGTTATGGGTGCCTTGACACCTAGAGAACAAGTATGGACACAGCTGTTGTAAATGTAGCAGCAGTCTCCTCCTGCTTCTCCACCTCCCATCACCCACAAATGGTCATTGTCATTTAGCCTGTATCTCCTATCAGTAAGGCACTATGCCGGCGTTTTATTAATTTTCTCAATGATCCTACAAGGGAGGTGTACTGTCACTTTACACAAAAGGAAATTGGGCTTCAAGAGGTTAAATGACTTCCAAAGTCATCTTCTAGTAGATGACAGAGCCAGAATCAAACCCCAGGAAACTCCCAAGGCTATATAATACTCTTTCTACAATACTCAGTAGCCTCTTGAGTCATTTAGAGTCACACAACTATTATAGGTATTTCCAGAATCCTAGCAGGGGAAGTATTTGCCCTTATCCCTGCTTCATTCCCAGGACACAATCTTGACTTAGCTGGCTGCTAAAATGAGAAAAAAGGTCACCAGTAAGTTACTACCCCTTGTGCCATCTCCTTCAGACTCCTGCTATCAATGCATCTACTTAGCTCAGGCTGAGCATTCTGGCTATAATTATATATTCACTTACTTAAAATAAACTGGAAAAATAAAACCTTGCCAAGCAGTTGTATGCACCTGTAATCTCACCTACTTAGTAGGCTGAAGCAGAAGGATCTTAAGTATGAAGCCAGCCTAGGCAAACTTACAGAGACCTTGTCTGAAAATAAATTTTTTAAAAAGGGGCTCCTGGGATATAGCTTTGTGGTATAGCACTTGCCAGCATAAGGCCCTAGGTTCAACTGTTTACCAGTTCTTCCTATAAAACATTCAAGAGTATCTAGTCATGCTTCACAAAGACGCTATTATTCACATAACACAAGCGTGGGTCCTGTGTGGAAAACATTTCAGTAGTTCCTCAAAAAATTAAACCTAAGGGCTCGGTGGTGCAGCACTGTTGTACCATGCACACAGTCCTGGGTTCAGCCACCAGCACAGCAGAACAACAAGTAAAACAAAGAGTTAAACACAGAATTAGTATGACCCAGCAATTCCACTCTGAAGAATATACAATACTTCACAGAACTGCAAATAAGTGTTCAGACAACACTCAAACACAAATGGCCACAGACGAGTTACTCATAGTGCCCCAAAGGTGGAGACACTTTGTGTATCATCCAGAGTAGACATTATCCAACTGCAAGAAGGGATGCAGTCCTGATACATGCCGTGCTCTTACCATGGCATGGATGAATGAGCACTGGAAGCATTATGCCAAGTGAAAATAAGGCAGACACAACAGGACAAATTTTTCATGATTCTGTTTCTATGGAATCACTAGAATAGAGAAATCCATAGAGACAGGAAGTAGATTAGAGGTTACTAAGGGCTAAGGGGAGACAGATATGTGAAGTTATTGCCTAATGGATATAGAATTTCTGTTTAAAGTGATTAGAATTTTTGAAAATAGACAGGGGCGATGGTTACTGTGAATGCAAGTAACACCACTGAATTGCATAGTTCATGAGATTCAAAATGGCACTTTTTAGGGTATTTTAACACCACACACACACACACACACACACACACACACACACACACACACACACACACACGCACTTTACCACTATTGGGGAAAAAAAAAAAAAAAAAAAAAAAAAAAAAAAAGGAAGGGCATTCTGGAGACTCGAACGCAATGGGTCTGACTCCCAGTGCAGCATGCCCAAGCTGTGTGGAGAAGAGCAGAGCCTGTGTGGAGGCTCACAGGCATATGGCAGGTCTTCCCAGGCTTTGCCTGCTTCCTTTTCTCCTAGTTTCCTCCCATCTATTACCTCTCATCTCGCTGTACTATACAAAGTGTGTTAGAGTTCTTCAAGCCTTTTTAGCATGAGATGCAGGCACGAGAAAAGAGTCATAGCCCTTCTGAGTGTTGTGGGACTCCTTTGCTTTAGTGTGTAGAAGGAGGGAGCACACACTACCCCTCAGGAGCTCTTTTATAGTATCAAAAGATGCAAGAAAACCTAAATGTCCAACATGGGGGCACGGTTATGGCAATGAGAGTAGCTGTAACTGATGGAATATTCTGCAGCTATGTATAATGCATGCCATGTCCCCTGAATGGGGGACAAACAAATATAGAATTAAAATCAGTTGAAGCTTGGGAGATTAACCTCTCCATAATGCCAAACAAGTACACACATACAAAAGGTATATGTAAGTTCAGTGGAACGATGTTGATGTGTTAATTTATCTATTTTCTATTACACTAAAAAAATTTAAGTACAGGTTCCTTTTACAAAACCATGAGATCAACAGTGTTATTCAAGCAGGATACAGATATGTGTGGTGTCTTTCCAGCCTACTCTAGCACAGCCACGTGCATTCAAGCTTGAAAGCCAGGCTATCAATCTGCTTTTATCTTAACTTCTGTGCCTTCCAGGGGTTTTAGATGGATAAATATGACTCAGCAGAATCAAGTGCAAAGTCAGGGGCTGTAAGGTGGATGATGGTGTCCCCTCAGCCGAATCTAGAATAGACACAGAGAGTAGGACTGGAATGAACTGGCCTCAGTCTATTTTAAGCAGCTTGTTTACCTCTCCCACCTCAACACTGGCCCCCTGTGGCAGGACCTGGCCAGTACTGTCAAAGAAGTCCAACCAGTAGGTTGGCCCCCAGAGGGCTGCAAGAGTTAGCTGAATAAACAACTCCCATAATGCTCCTGTAAATCAGCTTTTGTACAGATGCTGGCACAGAACAGAATGTGTCTTCAAGCACCAGTATCTGTGGGTTTTGCTGTTTGATCTAATGTTTTCCAAGGACCTGCTGTGGCCAGACATGGGAGATGCACCTCACATGGGCCACCTGAAGACGAATACATGTACGTAGCATGAACTACAAAATAAGACACCTGGAGCAGAACAACGGATGGAATAGAAGCACTTGCATCTATTTTCAAAAGTTCTTCAACAGTAAGCCATTGTGGAATGAAATGTCTTGTCTAATTCAGATTTTATGATGATATAATTTTAAACAAAGGAATGAAGTAGAAAATTCTTTTAAAATTGATCTGCACTTCCTAGGAAGAAGGATACAGAAAATTCAAGAACCACACTGCTATACACACCCTCCAAAAGTTGCAGTCTTCTACCAAGCAGAGAAAGGGTCATTGGCCTAGCAATTAAAATCATTTGTCTTTTATCCCCTTCTTGCCAAAAAGGACCCCAGCCCTAACTAGTTAATCCTTAACACACACTGCTACTCCCAGAGTTGCCTGGCAACTGCTAGGAGGCGTGTCAGAGAGCAAGAAAGGCCTAAATAAATGAGCTGGAGCCTGGGCTGCAGCTTGACATGGATAAAGGGGGGTTCTCTGAGTGGGGCTTCCTGGCTGCTTGTGGTTCTGTCAGTTAAGTAGGGAAGAACAAGCTGGCTTGGACAATACTGTTAAAATATCTTGGGCTTTGCATCTGATAGTCTCCAGGTGACTGAAAAATGGGTCATATGCCCTCGTGCTTTGCAGACACCCTCCCCTTTGCTAGGAGCAGCAACTTCCAAAGCCCACAGATACGATGTATGCACAAAGCCAACCTCCTGCCCCAAACAGTTCCCTCTTTTATTTCTTTCTCTTATTCTTTCATAAATTACTCTAAACTATATTTACTGATGCCTATACACTGTGCTGTGATCTGTGCCTGGCACTGGAAGTGCAGAGAAAGAATTATTAACATGGAGCACGTGGGAAGTACAACCAAGACAGGCAACAGGACAAGGTGGAAGGAACTTGGGTCTGAGAGTTAGGCTGACCCGGGTTTGCCTCTGGTTCTACCATGTATCAGGATATTACTGACTGTCAGAGCCACCATCCTCCTCCACCTTATGATGCAATTAGGGGCAGTCATGGAGAATTACTGAGATCAAAGACATGCACCTTTATCCAAAGCTCCAAGACAAACCAAGTCTCATCTTGTGGGAAGGCTCTCAGGAGGTAGCTCACTTGGCTATGGTTGACACCCTTGTGATTGCTTCATCATATTTTCTGACCTTTTAAAACAACTTATCAGGCTCTGAAGAGACATATCACCCCCTGTGGTACCCCTGTGCTGGACCAGGCCATTCTTTTTTTTTTTTTTTTAAGAATTTTTAATTTTATTTATTTATTTTTTTCTTGTTTCAGAACCTTTGTTTGTTTATTCACTCATTTTTATGGCTGGCTCAGCCCGCCCCGAGGGCAGGGCTGGTGCAGCATGTGGTGCCAGGGATTGAACCACGGTCCCTGAAGCTGCCCAAGCTTTTCTAAGCAGGTGCTTTAGACCACTGAGCCATCCTGCCGGGCCCTGGACCAGGCCATTCTTGGCATGAGTTAGCCTTTGCAAACACCATTTCCTCTTTTGGGTAGGGGAAGAGCACAGAGCTCAAAGGTCTCCCTAGGCAGAGGTGTTAGGAAATTTTCCCAGTAGGAAAGGGGAAAAAAGCGGCCACAAGGTTAAAAAAATCTCAAGAGAGCTCTGAGCCAGGGAGGAGCTTGCACCTGGCTTCAGGGCTCTGCCCTGCACACCATTACCCACTTTTCCATCACTTTCAGTGCCACAGGCCGTAAAGGCATTTGGATCCTTTGACCTAGTAAATCTATAGCAGGGAATCTGCCTAAAGAAAATAATTTAGACCAGGCACTAAGATTTATATGAAGATGTTTGCTATAGTGTGGTTTAAAATTACGCAATGTTACAACAAACAAAAAGACCGGCATTAGGTTAATATGGTGGGCCTCAATACCAACTTCAGATTACAAGAACTAATAAAACTATGAGCAAGGCCCAGACATAAACCTTTTGAAAAAAGCCTGTCCCTTTCCTCTACCTTCCTCATGACTGTGACCCATAGCTGGGTTGAGAACCATAGGGCTTGCTTGCTGGGATGCATACAGTGCTTATCAGTGATGTTTAAGAAGAGAATTTTATATGCAAAAATGCTTACACATATCAAAAGGCAAAAAACAAACTAATAATTGGGATACTGGATTGCTCTGTCAGGAATATCTCAGCTGCTGAAAAAAAAAAAAAAAAGAAGTCCCCAAAGAAAATGAACCAAAGCAAATCAAAGACCCTAGAGTGGTGTGTGTGTGTATGTGTGTGTGTGTGTGTGTGTGTGTGTGTGTGTGTGTGTGGTTGGTAGGTGGAAGCGTGAATGCAGCATCTTAACAGGTGATGGGATCAGGGGTGTATGTCTATATCTGCTTCTTGGTTACTTTACCCATTTTTACCAAGAATAGGTGCTATTTTAATAACCATAGAAGCAACTGAAAGACAAGTGGCCCAGGGGAGGCTTCCCTGCCCCCCTTAGCACTGTGCTTCCTGCATAGGACACCCTTTTGCCTGGCCTGGGCTGCACAGCGCTGGCCCCTCCTCCCTTTTCAGGCTCACTTGAATCCCCAACATAAGAAGTTTGTGCCAGGAATGTTGCTATCCCATTTTTTGGATGAGAATTTGCCAGAATTAAATTTATAGCTTAAAAACCACTTGATCAATGGCTTCGTTCAAAAATTTCAGGCCTTCTGCTTTCTTTCTTGGACTCAAAGAAGAAACCCATTCTGGTGCAGATGAATGGGACTGAGTACAGGACAGATCTGCCATATTTCATTGATTCTAAGAAGGAAATTTCTTCCCACTGTAACATCTCTGAAATCTGGATGTGTCTTGTAATTGATGGTGTCTTTCAATTATAACCAGTGCAGCATTCTATTCCCCTTTTTAATGATATCTACAACAATGGTCTGTCTTGCAATTGAATGGCAGCTTAGATTCAAGGAAAAGTGCCATGTCTACAATCAAATCTGTGACTTTATCTTCAAAATGCTGCTCTTAAAGGCGAGGCCTTACCTCACCAGTTATCTAACATAAACACTCCTTCAAACAAATTTTTCAACAATACAAATATTGCTGCTGTGAATACCATGCATTAGCTTTTCTGTTTGCTATAGAGCATTGTCATCCTCTTCCAGGCTTCAAATCTGGGGGAACTATTTTGACATTTGTTGCCCTTCCTCTACCACATTATCTATCCTTGGGCTTGCTCATTTCTTCGGCCTTGGTACCACTTCCTGGTGTAAGCTCCTGAGGGCTCTCTTCTGAATTTCCAGAACACTTCTCTAAATGTATCTCTGCCTCCAGCTTTTCTTTCAGTCTATCACTGGCTTATTGTCTAAGCCTGACACTGACCATATCATATCTCTGCTCAAAACCTTACGCTTCTAATGAGGTGAAGTTCACGCTCCTAGCATCCAAGTCTGCCAAGTCTGACCCCAACTTCTTTTGCAGTTCCATTTCCCTAACCATACATCACTCCAAAGTGAACAGCTGACCCACAGGCCCCAAGGGTTCACCCCCAGCCTCTGTGGGCTCAGTTGGTGCCACACTCATGTCAGGAGGGGAACTTCTGCCTGTGCCTCCCAAACCTTATTCACCAGAACCTATTCAGGCTTCACTTTTCTCACGAAACATTTTAGGTTCATTTGATCCTTACAACAGTGAGGAAATATGAAAAAGATATCATTTTCATTTTGCAGGTAAAGAAACTAAAACTTAAAGAGTAAGCAGCGTGCTCAAGTTTTTATTTTTGGTGGTACCAAGGATTGAACTTGGGACCTTGTGCTTGCCAGGCAAGTGCTTATTCCACCAAGCTGTCTCCCTGGCCCCAGCTTGTTCAAGTTTTATACAGCCAAGAAAAGCAGAGGCAGACTTTAAACTTTTGAGCTACTGTCCTTAAATCCAGGGCTTCTCAGAGTCCAGTGCAAGTACAACCACGGATTCCTCTTGTGGAGCAACATGTGCCCAAATCACATCTAGCAATGTGTGTCAAGAATCGACCCCATCTGGATTTTACATACATATGTGACAGCAATGCGACAACTATCAGAGTGAAAATACTTCCAGTCTGTCGGTTCCCAGCAACAGCACCAAGCCTGATGGGCCTAGCTGGGTCCAAGATCACAACAAACAATTACAGCCACTTCATTTTGAGACAAGCAGGATGCAGAAGCTTGCTTAAGCTGAAAGGCTTCAGAGGATAAAGCAAGTATCTCTCAGGGGACAGAAGACATGTACAACCTTTCTGTGGTGTGATCAGAACACTGCCCTGCACACAGAGGCAGCCTGGGAAGGAAGGCCTCAGTGCCAGAAGGAAACTGAGGAGGGGAGGATGCTGCTTCCTGAGTTCCATCACCTTGACCTCTCCTGGGCAAGAGGAAAACAAGGTGCTTGCTGTCTGTGTTTCCTTAGATACATGATGCAATTAAAGCAGTAAAACAGCAGTGCATAAGTGGTTTATGAGGAAGTTCATTCTCAAAATTTTTATATGAAATGCACTAACTGATATCTGCTCAGCTTTTAGTATTTCATCTAGTTAAATGCAGCACTGGCATATAGGCAGTGTGACTTACTGAAGCTGGTTCCCACACTCCAGTCTACCTAGGATGAGTGCACTTTCTCCTCAGTCAGTAGGCCAAAGGAGGCTGAGAGGAGTTACATCAGAAGAAGGCTCCTCCTGGAGGCTGAAAAAACAGAAGTGCCTTTGACTTCAGGGAAGCCTGGATACCTTTATGTCTTCCAACAGCTCATCACCTCACAGGGCAGGAAAGGGACATGCGAAAGTCAACTGGTTGGGAAAAGTGGAAGGGCCACACAGGTGGGCAGCACCACGTACTGGTTTCCATTGTGCTTTGTGGTCACTCGCTCATTTATTTATTTTTTGGTATCTGGAATTGAACTCAGGACCTTGCACTTGGCAGGCAGACACTATATTGTTGAGCTGTATTTCTGGCAGGCTTTGTGGTCATTTAAACCATGACTACAAGTAGGAGCCACCAAGAAGTAAATTCCCAGGATGCTCTGCTGTCTCAAAGGTGAAAGAATGGTCTCTTTAAGGACAAGAGAAAGGAAGGGCAAAAATTCAGGCTTTGGCGCCGCTGGTAAGTTGCTTCTCATCTCTGAGTCTGATTTTCTCATCTGGAAAGCAAAGCTGCTCATCACTACCTCTCACCCTGAGTCTTCAGCATCAGCAGGCAAGTAACAGGCCTGGCACTGTCCATAGCATGTCATTTGCATCTTCCCTGTGCTTAATACAGGAGTCATGCGTTATCTCATGCATGAGAGAGAGCATGACCTCCTATGCCAAGAGGTGTGGCAAAGGGAGGAATCCCCTACACAGACTCTCCATGGTCACACATAGTGCTCTTCAGTGGAGTTCAAAAATCAGAAGAACCATGATTTCTCCAGGTCTCTGAGGTAGCCTTCTGACCGCTGACCAAACATGAATCATGATATATGTCAACATGTTACTCACCGGTTCAATTTTCAGAGCATTTCGGTAGCTACCAAAGAAAGCAGCTTGGGCCTTGAGGAAAGCTCTAGCCACGCCATCACCTGTGGTTGTGGAGACCTTTTTCAGTCTGTTCTTCAGTGAAGAGATCTGGTGACAGAAAGAAAGGAGACACAGGTTGACTATAGGACAATGGCTGACTAAGCCTGGTACCCACAGACCCTTAGTGAATCCCTTTGAAGGGGGGTCAGTTTGTTGCCACTGCTGTAGGAAAATAAAAAATGCCTCTGGTATTAGAACAGGTGATCCCCCTAATCCTTTGGGGTAACGGGATGCTGAAGCAAGTGCTCTGCCACTGAGCTACAACCTCAGTCCCAAAGGCAGATTTTTGAAATTTAGTGTGTGTGCTGCCAGAGCGAGCGCAGGTTTTTGAAATTTAAATGAATGTTGCTCCTATGAGATATGTCTAATAGAAACAAAAGCAAAATTCCTCCTAAGCAGTTGCTACATGCCAGGTAAGTACCCTCACGTACATTTTCTAATTTTTTCTTCCAACAACCAGCCCTAAGAAGAAGACAGTATTGTTCCTATCCTGCAAAAGGAAAGAATCTCTGAGAATCTAGGCTCCATGCCTAGGAACAAACCCAAGAAATGTCAAATTGGAATGAGAATCAGAGTTCTATAATGTGAGTCCAAAGTATATGAAGACTTTTAGTTACAATTGCATTTGCTCTTTAAGTTACAAATGTTAGAAGTACAGTGTTTATTTATATGTTACACACACCAAAGTGAATAGCAACAATTTGTAGAAACTCAATAGGTTAAAACAAAATAGGCAAGGAAATGATGGCAGTGGGAAAACCAGCAGCTGAGACAGGAGTCGAAAGTAAATGTAAGCCATAAACTCTCACATGTTGGGTTGAAATGGGCTTCAAATTGGCTTTAGAGCCTCCTAGTGGCCAGAGCAAAAAAGGAAAACATGTAAGTTGTGAGATCCTTGAGTCTTATGTATTATAAGCAAATCAGATCCTCAAATGAATAAAAATTTTCCTGACAGTGAGACCTAAGAGACTTTCCTCTTGAGTCTAAGTAGGAAAGATTGTCTTATACTCTGGCTGCTGCCCTCAGAACTCAAGGACAACATAAAACTTCCCAGACTATTTCATTCATCTCAGGATGCCATATGGCGTAGCTTTGAGGGCACACTATCTCACATGTGTTCTATGTGCAAGGCTTCCCTGGAATGGTGCAATGTGGTGGCTTTGAATCATTTTTTCATCCAACAGATATTTATAATGTGCTACACACCCAAGACTGTGTTAGCTGTTGATGTAATAAGTGAAATTAGACACAAGCTTTGTATTTGTTCCCTGACATTACAGTCAGTAAAACACCCATACATTGCTTCTATGACAAGTCTGTAACTGGACTGACTTGTAGGGGAAGGCTAAACAGAAAGAGCAAACTGAAGGAGATAACTAAGCAAAGAGGAACGTGAACAACGTAAGCATGAGGAGTACTGTGTGAGGCCCCAGTCAGCAGAAGCTCAAAGAAGAGGCAAAATGTGGCTTCTGGAGACAGAATGAGGGGAAAGGTGACTGAAGATGAGGCTGGAAGGAACAGCATGGTCAGAAGGGATGTTTATCTCTTCTAAAAATTAAATTTATTGGTACAATTTACATGTACATATTGATGACATTCACATAGGGACTTTGCCCCTGTACATGATGCATCTCGGTGCCTCTTTCTTTTCCCCAGCCCCTTCCCCTCCCTTCCAGCCCTCTTCCCCTCCTTATTTACAAAGCCTTGTTTCTATATTATCCTTCTTTTGTTGTTTTTTTCTTTTGCCTTCCTTCCTCCTCCCCTTCCCTAGTTCCCCTTTCCTTTTGAATGATTTCTTCTTATTTTACAGTATCTATTATACCTTTGGTTCTCATTTACACGTTCAGTTTTTCACACTAGAGATAATGAGATATTTTCACATGTGTACATACAGTAGTCCCTTGCTATTTCATGGTTTGACTTTTGTGGATTCACTGTTTCGTGGGCTTTCAAAAAATGTTAATCTAAATTATTCACTGCAGGTTTTTCACTATAGCATGAGATTCTGTGGCAGCGTACAGTCCTCTATACGTATTTATATGCATATTTATGGTTTTAATTTTTGTCTAAAAAGTAAAATATATAAAATATGATTATTAATTCTAACAAAGAACATTAAATCAAAATAAAATATGCTATTTACAGTATATATTTCCTTAGCAGATGAATACATACTATATTGTACAGTACATGTATGTTAAAATTATGTAGGTTTACAAATTTAGAAAATAGTTACGAACATTAGAAGTGTTTTTAGAAGTGTGAGAAGGGCTTATAAAGCCTTAAAATATATATAAATACTAAAATAAATATAAGTTACTACTTCACTTATTTTCACTTATCACGGGGTGTATGGAATATAACCTCCATGATAAATGAGGGACCACTGTAATTTATTTCACTGAAAGACTGTGGTCTCAAAATCCACCCATTTGGCTATAAATGTCTCCTATATCCTTCTTTATGGCTGAGTAGTACTCCATTGTATAAAAACACACCATTTTTATCTATTTATTGGCTGATGGACATTTGAGTTGTTCCAAGATTGCTAGGGTTCATAATAGCTTATTTCATCTTGAGAAAAACAGAAAGTTAATTACTATTTTTAAAGCATGCAGATTGGGGAGATAGTTCTGTGGCACAAGTGCCTGTCTGGCAAGTGAAAGGTCGTGAGTTTGAACCCCAGTCCCGCAAAAAACAAAACAAAACAAAACAAAGCATGCAGGTGACATATAAGACATAATTTCTGGAAAATCAATTCTGTAAGGGGCTTAGCTATGGGAACATACAATAAAACTCAGGGTAAAATAAACAGGACAACATAACAGAAAATTGGGCCGATCAAATAGCTAGTGGATTAAAATGCCTGCTTAGGCAGGCACACGGACCGGGTTTGATCCCCAGTATGCTGTGCTGGGCCTGCCCCTGGGGCACACTAAGAGGGCAACTAAGAGCAGGTGTGGTGGCATGCACCTGTAATCCCAGCTTTTTGGGAGGCTGAAAACAAGAGAATCACTATGAGTCTGATCTATGTAGTGAGACCCTGTACCCTTAAAAAAAAAGAGAGAGAGAAAATTAGCTTTGGGTAATTCATGAGCTACCTTCCATGTGCAGTATGAGTGAGTGGTGGTCAGCTTTCTGGGCATAGATCAATAGCTTTCTTGAGAGCACTAATGGGATCTGTGAACTTATAAATACCAAGAATCACTGGTCTGGTGTGTATACTTAAAAAAAGAAACAGTCCATGGAGGTTCATTCTTTAGGAGTGAGGGACAATGTCTCACTATATAGTCCAGGCTGACCTTGAGCTTGGGGTGATGGTCCAGCTCAGCCTTCCCTGTGTTGGAATTGCAGGTGTGTGCCATCACACCCAGCACAAGTTATTTCTTGTTGCTGAGTTTCTATAAGGAAATTTAAAAATAGCTTTATATAGTCATCATATATAATTAAAGTGTTATAGTTCAATGTTTTTTTATTTTATTTTATTTATTTATTTTTTTCTTGTTTCAGAACCTTTATTTGTTTATTCACTCATTTTTATGGCCGGCTCAGCCTGCCCCGAGGGCAGGGCTGGCCCAGCATGTGGTGCCGGGGATCGAACCGCGGTCCCTGAAGCCGCCCAAGCTTTCCCAAGCAGGCGCTTTAGACCACTGAGCCATCCCGCCGGGCCCCTAGTTCAATGGTTTTAATACCATCATAAGACCAGAAAACCATCACTATTATCTAACTCCAGATCCTCTTCATTATCCCTCAAAGAATCCATGTTCATTAGCTGTCACCTGCCATTTCTTCCCAATTTTCTCCCTACCTCATCCCTCAAAACTAGGAATCTTTTCTATCTCTATGGACTTGCCAAGAGGGCATTTAATATAAATGGAATCATAAAACAAGTAGTCTTTCCAACTGGATTCTTTTACTTAGTATAATAATCATTATGAAAAATTTGCACCTGTGTTGCAGCATGCCTTAATACTTTGTTCCTTTTCATGACAGATTCACATAACCCATGAGCACTGCTGCCACAAGGATTCCCATACATGCTTCTGTGTTCTGTCTGGAAAGCACAGACTTTGAGGGAAGAACCTGAGCAGCAACAATCCTTCATTATTGGACTCTATGCAGTGAAGACAAGCTGAAAGGCCACGTGAAGCCACCCAGCACAATGCTCAGCTCACAATAAGTACTAAGAAAAGTTACTCAAGTCTGGAACTCCCCCACTGCTGCCAGCTAGCATGCCAAGTACCCGAACTGTCAGCTGAGGGAAGGTCAGGAGCAATGCATGCATGCACCAAGGTGAGCTACGGGGTCTCTGCACAAAGGTGAGCCTGGGAAAGCTGTTCCTGAGAGCAGCTTGTGGTCTGTTTCACCACCTGGCTATATGACTGGTCTGCTGTGACCTCCTTTTCATGGGACCCCTGCTCCTACTGCCACTGTGGTGACAGCCTCTGAGGGGCAGACTCTGCTGTGGACCTTAAGAAACATATTTTATTAAAGTATTAAAAATATTACTCATTCCCCACTCTCCCCCCAAATAATGAACATCCTACCCCTCTCAGGGACTAGGGTGACATTTTCACTCTTTGAAATGGTGTAGGCCACTGTCGCTCTTCTTCTGGCTCCTCAAAGGCCTTGGGCCACCTGTGCCGCAGATTATTCCTCACTTAACCTTCCCTGGCCTTTCTCTTTCATTCAGGAGGTGTTTAATTACCTTGGATTCACAAGCTGCACTTCAGGTGAGCCTCTCCTAATGGCCTCATTACCATTTTACACAAAGAAGGAGTCGCTATTGTAACTGAGCAAATATGAGAGCATTCCTTCCAGCCTGTCCCTGCTGGTCTCAAACCAGCCAAGTGGTCCTGGGCTCCTGATGCCCCTGTGACCACCTAGGCCAAGACTTCTGAAGACCTCCCTCATCTCTCAACATGGAGAAGCTTTTGTCTTGACCTGTCAGCACTTCAAACTTTGAAATGGCAAGTCTACGTGTATCTAATAGCTGGTGATAACATTCTGTCCTTTCAATAAAAGTCAGGGAAGAAAATGTAAGGCTTAAATAACCCACTGTCATACATCTAAAGCTGAACTTGCCCTGAGTACTCCTGGGGTGCCGGTCAAATCACTACAATTGGGGTTCATCAGGGGCAACTGGGGGGTGTTGGAAGTGTCTGTGAGGATAGCTTCATCCTTTTATCAGGAGTCAAAAGAGGAAGAGAAGAAACAGAAGAGTGCAAAATCGAGTTCCTCAGCTCCTCTCTACAGCTCCCTTCCTCTCTTCTGCGTTCCATCTTGGGTACTGCATACCACCCAGCCAGGCTCCCGAGTCAGACACTTAATGCCTCCCTTTTGCCCTCACCTCTCAGTGCCCATGCTCATGGCCCTGTAAGGCACAGCTCCATCTATCCTCTGGCATGGACTGGCGGTAGAGTTCTCTAGCAAGGGCTCTGCTTTCAGTTTTTCCTAATGTCATCTACCTATAGCTGTCCTAATCTCTTAGAAAAATCCAAATCTGATAAATTCAGTCTCTTCTTCCTTTCTGTTCTCTGTGAATATCCATCCACCTTATGAAAGTCTATCCAGGGGTCTACCAATGGTGGCTCATTAATAAATTATACCACAACCTCACAATAAAATACTGCAAAGCCGCTAGTGGCAGAACTCTGAACCGATGTCAAATACTGTCAAATGGGGAGAAGATGCAGTTTGTACAGTAATATGTACAGCATGAATCATTTAAAAGTCATATATAACTATATATGTAAGTAGTAAAAATCTAAAACTCCATGTATCAAATTTTAACCATGCAAAGATGCTTTCACTTTTTATTTTATACACTTGATTGTTTTGATTATCCTTTATAAAAAAGCATATGTTACTTTTATAGTAAAGAATTAAAACAAGGTATTTTTCTTTAATAGTCAAATTACCCCTTGCCTTGAGGTGAGCAAAACAGGGAATCCAGATGTCTCCCATCTGTGGCTCCTCTGACTGTGAGGCAAAGGCCCCGTACTGTGTAGGTGGTTTTACTGTGAGTTGCAGAGTCTACCACCCTTGCTGCTACCTTGAGTTTCTAGCACATGCTTGGCATGGTGTGGACATTCAGCACTTTCTGCTGAATGAAAGAAGAAATGAGTGACTGTTTCAACATCATCAAAGGCCTTCCCAGTGCCTGCACCTTTGCTTACAGGAAAGTCTATGCTCTCAGCTTTTGGTGATTAATTGTCAGGAGGAACTGAGCCCAGCACTGGGGACAAACTGGTACTCATCCACTCCCCTTCTGAATGACACTGCTAAGATACAATCACAGCTATAAGGAATGGGATTTCTGGATGCTAAGTGAGTCAAAGGGAGCAAGAAGACCAGTCTCATTCAACTCTACAAATTCAGCAGGCATAATAACAAACACAGTGCTATCTTTTCCGCCCCAACCCTGCATCCTCCACCTACTTCACCAGTCACCTCACGGGCCTGTTGGCTTCATGTGTCCCTCCCACCCCAGAGTTGGAGTCACAGGCTGGCTCTAAATCTGGGAAACCTGGAGCCTCACTACTTTCTGAAACTACTGAGTTTCAGTTCCTTTGTTATAAAATGAGGTACCTGTAATTTACATATACTGTGAAGATTGAAATATAATGGACAATGGCTATAAGAGTATCTAGCTTTTTGTTTTGGTTATTAGTTCAGATTTTATATTTTACCTGAACAATTTAATTTTTTGTAGAACCAGGAATTGAACTCAGGTCCTTGAACTTGCCAGGCAAGTGCTTATTCTACTGAGCTATCTCTCCAATCCCAATCTGAACTATTTTAATAGTATTTGAGCTGTTTTTTTTTTTCTTCTGTTTTCTTCCTGGTCTAATCTATCCTACATATTGAATTATCTTCTGAAAACATAAGGCTAAATCATGTCACTCTCTTCTTCTGAAATTTTCAGAGGCTTTCTACTGTTGACATATGCACTAAAGTCCAAATTCTAAAAGCTTTTATGGGTTTGCCTCCAGTTCTGGTTTCAACATTGTCTCCTACTTGAGTTCAGAGGCCTCAAAACCCTTTCCTGAGCCTGGAATATTCTTTATGTTTTTCTCTGACAAACTCTATTTAAAAAGAAAGTATCTAACTTTCTGTGATGCTTCCCATCAGAACCAATACCTCTTCTCCAAGGCCCATAAGCCCGCTGCTTTGTTTACACTCAATTTACGTATGTCGATGGTGAGATATGTTGAGAACAAAGTCCCCAGATGAACAAGGACCTACCTCCTGAGGACTTCAGGGTTGAGATCCCACAAATCAGCCACAGAAGAGCCTATCGCTACTTCCAAAGGGGCATTCACATTGCATCTACCATCATCCTATTTGGTCTCAGCAGTTTATGATCTCTCTCTCCTGAAAAGGAAGACAACTCTTGCAAAATACATAGTAGTGCTCAGAAAATATAGGTTCATCTCTTCATCACTCAGCTGCAGCTTGGGGGCCTACAGAGTGAAGGCATTAAGGACGGCATATCACTAAGTATCACATTTAAAACATTCATTTCTATCTCTTTCCAGCAGTGCTGCCACTGTATATCTTTCTGCATCTCTCCACATCGCTCTTAGATACAGACTAAAGCTAGACTGATCTGCAAGGACTCACATGGTTTGGCTATAGCCCCTTTTAGGTGAGAGACTCCCCATGCCCTCCTTGACTTCAGCAGCAACCTTAGGGTTCCAGTCTCACTGGCCTCCTCCTAACCCTAGTATCTCTGGACAGGCTACCCTTGCCTGTCTGGAGTCCTTCACCCATGGCTATTCCCTTGCCCAGAATTCAGAAATGCCCAATAGAATCTTCTGCAGAAATGGAAATTATCTACTGTTCAATCTTGTATAACACAGCTGCTTCTGAACACCTAAAATATGGCTAGTGTGACTTGAGAGGGTAAAAGTTTTATTTTATTTTTACTGATTTCAACATACATAATCACATGTAGATGGTAGCCACCACCCTGAATAACACAGGGCCCTAGGTCAACTGCCACTCACCTTCACGTCTCTGCTGGAATATCACTACTTCATTCTGAATCCCCTAGACCTGACCAAGGTGCCCCTGCTATGTATGCTTACCACTCCTTTCCTTCACAGCCATATGACACTCTGTAATGATGCATTCTGCAACAACCAACGCACATCTGTCTCTTCTAATATACTACACAGCTCAAGAAGGCAGGGCCACTCTGATCCTCAGTGTGGGCAAAGCTCCCTCACCTGCACACACTACTCTTCTGAGTCTGGCTCAAACTAGCCTGTGCAAGGGCCCCTGCTCCTTTCCCGTGGGAATTAACTGTGCTGTATGTCAGCATTTGAGTGAAATATTTTGTTTGTTTGACAACTGAGACACCCAGCAGCAGCTGCAGAGGGGCAACAGAGCCACTTCTTTTCCCTTTGAGGGCTAAGGCAACTTGACTGATTCTTCCTTCTTGGAATAAACTGGACCAAGGCTTTGTTCCAAAAGCCCCTGCGGCATATCTGGGTCCGGACAGGGCAGAAGGTGCTACAGACTTGTTCTGAATCCTCAGGGCTCCCTCTGCCCTCTTCATCTTAGCAATGAAAAGTGGCATGGTGCACACACCTATGCTTTCATTAGTTCTCTCCTAGAATCTAAAGCAGCAACTCTGGATGTGTGGTGGCAGTTGCACTGTACTCTTTCCAGTAAGTTTCTGGGAGAACCAGTAATTCAGCACCCTACTAGGTATCAAATGCCAGATGTTTCCTACACAGCACTGTATTAACATTTCAGAAGAAGTGGGATAGGTAGTCAGCCCTATTACACAGATGAAGAAAGTAAGCCTCAGCCTACGTCACACAGTGCTGCAAGGCACAGAAGCCGGCCATAGTCCAGCTCAAGTCTCCCTTACTCCGAAGTCTGTGCTAGTCCATGAATTCTCACTGCTGCCAGGGTTTCTTAGACCAGCAGATTGCTTGTCCATGATACTAGCTTATTTTCCCCCGACAGTATATATCTCCATTATTGTTTCCTCTCATTCCTCGCTTTTCTATTTCTTTCTTGAGAACATGGTTGGACCTTGACCTCGGTTGGCTTTAATTGCTTCTGCTGCATCCTATTTTCCCCTTAAAGATCCAGGTTCTCCATGGGGGAGTGGGGCTGTGCTAGTTATGTGTTGCTCCAAGCTGGGGCTGGCAATGACCTTCAGGGCCCTAGTCTCTGCTCCCTCCTTCTCTTCTGACAACTCACAGGCTACACATAAGTTAGAAATTTAGTGGTTTGCATTATACTCTGAGCAGCTTTTGTCAGACAAAAGAATCAATTTTCATTATGTGAACGTCTACTTTGCTATATGCTATAATGGCTCTACTAAGAATCCTATGAGTGAATTCTCAGATCCTTAGAATGATGTTCTTGGCACAAAAAAGTACAATTTTAAGACAAAGCAGAAAAGGCCCATTTTCACTATCTTGCCAGAGAAAGCTCAGGAGTCCACATGCAAGCATGCACTCCAGCCTCTTCCTACACACTTCATGTGAGTATCTCAGCATCTCAAACCAATGCAGAATAGCAAAGGCTTTTGCATTTCTCTTTGTAAAATTCACCTTCTTCACAATACTTTTCTCCCTCTCAGAGCAAGTAAATTATCTTTGTTTTTCCTATAAAACAATTTAGCTTTCACACCACACATGCACACACACTTAATGCAGCCAGAAAATCTTACCCAGACTACAAGAGTCTAGCATATCTGAGCTCAAAGTAAATGTATATTTATATTATTAGGTAGTCATTCAATAAAAAGATTATTTCTAACCAAATATGTGCATGTATGTATGCATATATATGTACGCACCCGGAGAGTACTTTCAAAGAAGGGTTTTCTCCCCATACTTCTGGCAGTTCAGGATTAAAGGTCAGATTTAAACTATCACCATGTTTCACAATGCAATCTGTGCAGTGCCGCGTAATGAAATGGTTCAGTAAAGGTGCTTGTGGAAATTCTTTTAATTAGGTCTAAGGCTTTTCAGTTGTCAACATGAATAAACCAAGAAGCATTCTCTTGCAAACAGAACACACAAAATAAAAATGTAAGTTACCTTGGAAAAAAATAGGCACTTGTGTAAAAGCAAAGTTATATGTGCTTTTCTAACATAGCTTGTACCACTTTTTTTTAAACTACCAGCATCTTTCAACAATAAAATGTATTACAAGCCAAAAAGAAGTGAAGGGCTCTATTATTAATAGAGGCACTATTATTAATAGTGCACTAATGCCTAGTTATGGTGAAAAGCAGTTAGAAGACAATTAATGTTAATCATAACTAAAAATGTTAATCAGGAGACCAATGACTTTCCTCATAAGCAAAAGCCACCTTTTCACTTGACTACAATTAATTCTAGAGGTCAGCAGTGTTCTCAATCAGACATGTGAACATCGCACAACTCCTGCTAACTGAATGACATTTACTAAAAATGCATCAAGATGCACCTCTGCACTCAGAATCACTCAAAAGATGAGCATATCGCAGCAGGAATATCATTGAGATGCCTGCCTGCCTGCCTGCCTGCCTGTCTCTCTCTCTCTCTCTCTTTCTTTTTTGTGGAACGGGGGATCGAACTCAAGACCTTGCACTTGCCAGCAGGCACTTGTGCCATGGAGCTATCTCCCTGGCCCCAGACATGCTTGCTTTTCAAAGCTGTGCAGACAAACTAAACTACAAATTTGGAAATTTTAGTCAATTCAGAGCTGACCCTAGGAATTGAAATTCACAAGATAAAACTGCACGAGAAGTGGGAGCATGTTTTGGGAAGTTGGACTCTTTTTTTTTTTCTGTGGTACCAGGGATTGAATTCAGGACCCTGCACTTGCCAGGCCAGCACTTATTCTTCTGAGATATCACTCTGGCCCTGGGAAGTTGCACTGCATTGCACTGGGTTCAGAAGGAAAAGCAAAACTAAGCTTTAGATTGACACAAAGAGATTTATAAATACCACTGGCCTTGAGAGTTGCTATGCAGTAGGATAACTAAAGTGATAGGTAATAAAAGAGTGATAAATCAATGTCTTGAATGAACGACCAATTAACACTTGTCTAATGAGCCTACAGGATGAGGGTACAGTACTCCACAGTTTACTGAGTTCAGACAGACCTGAGTTCAAACTCTGCCTCATCTGCTATTTCTATCTAGATACTTCTAGGCACGTTACTTTGCCTCTTTATCCTTAACAAGTGCATAAAGTACCTTCCCTTCCTTTTTTGGCAGTATTGTTATGTAGATTAAATGTCAAGATTTTCAAAGCCTGTAGCACAATGCCTGGCACATAGTAGGAGCCTAATAGATGGTGACTATTGTTCTGTGCTAGCCGAATTCCAAAGCTCAATCTACCTAAGCCTTAATTTTAGCATAAAAAAGAATAATGAGTTCACAATTAACATTTTCTAGGGCATCAATTACTGAAGTGTCACTCATTATGCTGAGCCTAGTGGATTTATTTAGTGACCCAAACTCAGTGTGTATTTGGGAGTTAATGAAGTGCTTGGTGTTTACAAAGATAAAAGTGGGATTTGTCTCAGCAACAATCTTGGCCTGAATGGATATAGATTTCCACGTTTAGGAAAGCAGCCAGGCCGGATTCATGGTGGATCACATGGATACATCCATACAGAGTGAGATCTCTCCCAAGAGGATCTGGGCATCTCCACCTCCTCAAGGGGGGGGGGGGGAAGCAAAACCAGGCGGGGGGGTGGGAAGTGTGTATAATAGATGTGTTTCACAGTGTCCCTGCTGTGATGAACAACTTGATCCACTTACAGTTCCAAACACATGATGCATAAAAGAGCTGACAGAAATTCAATTCTTGCAAAGAAAAGCATCTGCTCTCTAGTGGGAACAGCCAAATATTAAGCAGTTTTAAGGCAGGGCAAAGACCTAGAGGAGCACACTTCATTATCTAGATAGCTAGAGTAAAGAAATGCAGAGGATTACAAATGAATGCAAAGGAGCCGAGATTCCAAGCATTAATTACCCAGAGTAAAATGATTCAAGTTAAATCTTTGTTACTACAAATATTAAACCCAGCTGTGTTTATGTAGCAATTGTGAAAAAGAAGAAAAAAAGAAATCCGCGTACAATATCTGTGAGCTCTGCCAGTTAATTGAATTCGCTGGCAGCACTTCCTCTTCCATGAGCCAAACATCCTCAAAGATAAAATGTAGCTTTTAAACAGACCTGGGGAAAACGGAATCAAGAAATTTCAACCAATAAAACACAACTCTTTACTGGTATAAAAGTAAAGTAAAATTCAGTAATGAAAGGAAGGAAGTCTCTTAAACATTTACTGCATTCCAGAGCTTGGAGTTGTGGTTTACTGCTGAGGTCTCTTCTGATGTCGCACAGTGCTCCTGCCCCACCATCTTTAATGAAGCCCCATAAACTCTGTGATTGTTGACAAATCATATGCGCACACACAGCAAGGCTCACCGGGCTGTGATGCTCCTTCCCTTTCTGCGTGGGATGTGCAAGGCATGCCATGGACACTCGTGGAGAGCAGCTCCACTCAGAAGGAGGCGGACAGACAATTCCCTTCAAGTACAAAGGCTTAATGACTGGACACTGACCAGAGGTAATACTCATTAGGCTCTCTTGCACAAACCGACCCTTGACTCCAAGACTAGTGTCATTAGATTTGAGTGGAAGGAAACTTTGTTCAGATTCTAGGAGCCAAAGAAACTACTTGGTGGAATGCATAAACCCTATTGCTAATCTGGGACTCATCAATAGTGCACAGGCCTTATCACATCATTCCTTAGCTGCATTATCTCAGGTGATTCCCCACTGCTCGAACTATGAAGTTGAAACCTGATTTTTTGATATACCCAATGCAGTCTCTCCTGTCTACCTCTTTGGTTACACCCTTGTCCTAACCACATACCCAGCTCCATAGGAAATAATCACTCGCTGCCTAGGGACATGGTGTGCTGTGTTCACATCTCTGCTTCCACTCCCGCCTTTCAACCATGCTCATCTGCCCTCTTCCAGGAACAATAACTGTTTCTTACATGTCTGCTTGTCCCTATGGCCCAACACATTGAGCACATGCTCAAAACATTTTGGCTGAATGAATAAAGTAGGCATAATTTTCATTTTTGAAATGGCTGTGTTTCAGTTACTCTTCGCTCATTGCTGGGACAAATATCCAACACCCAAAATGAAGGAAGGAAAGGTTCATTTAGCTCATGGTTACTGGAAGCTTCAGTCCATATTCAGCTGGCTCCAAGGCAGAGGGGCACATGGTAGACAGAAGCAGTTCATGGCAGTGGAACAACAATGGCAACAGGCCAAGAAAGGCAACAGAGAGAGTCTGTCTTCTCTGTCTCTCATATTACATTCAGGCTCTCCACTGCAGGCTGGGTGTGACACACCCATAATCCCAGCAGTACTCAGACCCAGAATCCCAGCCTTGGGTCATCCATAATCCCAGTGGATCATGAATTAATCTCAAACTCTATAAGTCTCCATCCCATGACTGCATGAGGCTTTGCAGGGGGGACAACTAGACAAACCATAACACTCTGTATCTGCCTACTTGGGACACTCTGAAGCAGAAATGTCTGGGGCTCCTGTGAATGGAAGCAAAGCTGCTGGTATAAATAAAGCACAGCAAAGGAAGGGAGAAGAGTGATAAGAGATGAGACCAGACAGGCAGGCAGAGACTGGATTATATGGAACCATGCTATGGAGCTTCAATTTCAACCACAGAAATTTGAGGAACCACTAAATAGTTTTAAATAAAGGAGAAGTTCCTATTCTAGAATGTCTTCACTTGTGGCACAGGAGATGGACCAGGCTGGGGAAGTTGGGGCAAGACTGACAGACCAGCTTCCCATTAATTACTAATTAATCTACTAACCAGTCTTGCTGAGAATAAGGACCACATCTTAATCATCTCTGTAATCCTATACCCAATATAAAGTCTGGCATGCAGTAGGTGCACAGGAAACATCTGCTGATTGAATCAACAGACTTCAACTAGGGAGCACGAACAATATATGCATAAACATAGCTGAAGGTTCAAACTTATAGGAGCACCTAGCTGCTTGTCTCAGTGATATATGCACACTGACTTGTGAGGGCAGGACTGAACATGGTGTGCAGGAGTCCTCAGCATAACTCCAGAGGAATGAGAGTCCTGCGCTTTGGGAGAAACATGGTATGAAGAAACTTCGGGCAGAGTTTGAGATAAACAGGAAGCCTATAAACAGGCCTTCAGATCAATAAAAGATAGAGTATTTTTACTATATTTTTCTTCCAAAATCCACAGCTAAGAAACAATGCAATATTGTCAGTGAAAACAATGTGTGCAACTTTCATGGAAACCAGCAAAGTAGAAGCATTAACCTTGTCAGGTTCTCTCCTCCCCCAGAGAGAAAGCTAACCAAGACAAGTCTAGAGACTCTAAGACTAAACTGTCTCAGAGGCTAGCAGAAAGCTAGTGCTGTCCTGCCTCCAAAGCTGCCATTTGCCCATATTCATAACTCATGAGAAATCAGTAGAGCATTCTAAAAACTACTCAATATTTGAATCTTTTCTAAAATTAATTTTTAGGCTTCTTTTCAAAAACTAAATCATAATTTATATTTAGTAGAATGCACATATTCTAAAAGCACAGGCTAACAGGTTCTGACTAATGTCTACACTCATGTATGTACTGCCATAATAAAGTGACAATGTTTGCTTCAACCAAAGGCTACACTGAAGCAGTCAGGCCCTGTCTTCTCCCCATAAGCCAGTCCATCACTGATGTGGTTTCACCTAGGCTACTTCCACTGGGCTAGCTTTTGTTCCTTTGCAATTTCTTTTTTATTTTATTTATTTATTTATTTTTTTCTTGTTTCAGAACTTTTGTTTATTTATTTTTATGGCCGGCTCAGCCTGCCCTGAGGGCAGGGCTGGCACAGAATGTGGTGCTGGGGATCGAACTGCGGTCCCTGCAGCCATCTAAGCTTTCCTAAGCAGGCGCTTTAGACCACTGAGCCATCCTGCTGGGCCCCTCCTTTGCAATTTCACATAAATTAAAACATACATGATAGACTATTGTGCTTGGCTTTTTTTTTTTTTTTTTTGCTTAGTATACAGCAGAATATTGACTTAGTAAAAAAGAAGGATGGAAAGAATCTTGCTAGAGAGGAGGAAGGGAATGAGGGAAAGGGAGAGAATAGGGCAAGGAAGGTAATAGGAGTGGACATGGTCAAACTATGTTGCATGCATGCACCCATTATTTTGTATAATATGCACCAACAAAAGAAATAAGGTATATAACACTGTCCATCTAACACTTGCCATTTAGGTCACTTCCAGTTATTGTTTACCATGAACAAAGCTACCATTAACACTCATGAACAGGACTGCGAAGACTTGTGTTTCCACCACTCTTGCGTAAATACCTAGCAGTGGGATTGCTGGGTAGCTATAATGATAGGGCTATATTTAACTTCATATAAAACTGCCAGTTGGGCTGGGAGATAGCTCAATGGGCTCTGGTACTGCATGCCATGCTGGTCTTGGAACTCTGGGTGCACCAGGCCGGCCTGAAACCAGGCATGGTGGTTCACTCCCATAATCCTAGCACTGGGGAAGGTTAGACAGGAGGATCACTGAGTCTGAACTGTGTAATGAGACCCTGCATCAAATAAATACATAAATTAATTTTAAAAACCCTGTCAGCTGTTTTCCAAACTGGCTGTGCCATTTTCTACTCCCATGAACAGTGATGGAAGTTCCACATAAACTGTCCTACCTCTCTGACAATACTTCGTGTTGTCAGTCCTTATGCAGTTTAAGATCTATATAAGAATAGTCTGTTACCAACCAAATTTCTTTTGTGAAATTTTCTAGTTCTGGTAACCACTCGCCTGAGTTCTATCCATATAATTGGGCCTGTTTTTGAATACCACATGAGTAGATTCCTTCACTTATCATAATACATTTCCAGGTCATCCACTTAGTTGGGTCTACCTGAAGGCTCTTCTTACTGTTGTGAGGCATTTGATTTTGTGGGTACTATATATTCAGCAGTCACAAGACATTTGGATTTGGGAAACTATGAACAAAACTGCTAAAAAATTCACATACATGCATTTGCATGTGCACAGGTTTTCATTTTCTTGTGTAAATATCTAGCAGTCAGACTGCCTGACTGCATAGTAAATATGTTTAAGATGTACACTTATAAGAAATCTCTAGCCTTTCAGTCACACCAGTGAGTATACATCAGCACTTCCCTGTAGTATTAATTTGTACCCTCTAATGATGCTGAGTGTCTTTTCATGTGATTACTGATTATTCAAATATCTTTTTGTGATATATTGTTTCAAGTCTTTTACGCACTTTAATTGGGATTTCTTATTATTGAGTTTTAGGGATTCTTTATGTCGTCTGGGTAAAAATCCTTCTGTAGATAGAACTATTGATAATATTTTCTTAGTCTTTACATTTCTAATGATGCCTTCTGGGGGCTGGGGAGATAGCTCAGTAGAATAAGTGCTTGCCTGGCAAGTGTAGGGTTCTGAGTTCAATCCCTGGCACAGAAAAAAAAAAAAAAAAAAAAGTTTTTTTTTTTTTTTTTTTTTGAAAGAACCAGGGATCAAACTCAGGACCTTGTGCCCCTGAGCTATCTCCCTGGCCCCTGTATCACTTACTTAGTGATTTTTTCTTTTTTATGTCCTAAGGAATCTTTGCTGATTCCAAGTACATGAATTGTCTTGCCTATATTTTCTTCTAGTCATTTTACACCCTTTGCTTCTATCCTTAGGTTTTTAATTTGTTATGAGCTAGTATTTGCATGATGTGAAAGTCAAGGTTCATTTCTCCCTCACTGATAACAAGTTGCTTCAGCACATTATGAGGAAAATACCCTACAATAAAAACCACTCCGCTTTCCCTGCTGAATTATCTTGGCATAATTATTAAAAGCTAACTGTTCATTTATATGCAGAACTAATTATGGATTTTTTATTTTATTCTATTGGCTGAGATATCTATCTATAGTGTCTTGATTATTGTAAGACAGGTATTGTAAGTCCTACAACTTTAGTTTTCTTTCTGAACATTGTTTTGGCTATTCTAGTTCTTTCGCATATTCATATACATTTTAGAACCAGCTTGTCAAGTTTTCAAGAAAAAAAAAAAGCCATCTGGGATTTGGGTTGGGATTATATTGAATCTATAGATCAATTTAGGGAAAATTAACATCTTAAAATATTGAGTAAAAAATATTTAGTCTTTCAATCCAAAACATGGAATATCTCTCCATTTATTTATGTCTTTCAAATTTTTCCTCAAATGTTTTTATAGCTTGCAGTGTACAAATCTTAAACATATTTTGTTAAATTTATTCTGAAGTATTTTGTGTTTTGTATGTTATTTTAAATGGTACTTTAAAAAAATCTCATTTTTAAACTGCTCACTACAAGTATACAGATATACATCTGAAATCTATATACTGACCTTATCCTGCCCCTATGTTAAATTTGTCAGACTTAAGACTTTTTATATCCACAGTCATTTCTGAATAAGGACAATTTTATTTGTTTCTCTGAAGTCTTTGGGACTACCATTTCTGTCCCTTGTCTTAGTGAGCAGGTCAGACATTCTTTTCTGGCCCCAAACTGCAAGATACAGCAATCAGTCTTTTTTCATTAGGAATGATGTGAGCTACATGTAAGCCCTTCCTAGTTGCTTCTATCACAGTGTGGATTCCCAGTGTCCTAAGAACTTTCAGATGAGTAGATGTTGTTTTTTTCTTATTTTTTTTTTTTTGCATATGTCTTGTATGGATTTCCTTTTCAGTCAATTACATCAATTGACTGATTTTTCAAATATTTTGCTAATCTGTATTCACTTGATCATAGTATATTATCCTTTTGACAGATTATTGGATTCAAACTGCTAATATTTTGTAAAGATACTTTTATCCATTTTTATGAGGCAAATTAGTTTGTAGTTTAATTTTCTTATAAAAGTTTGTGTAGCTGTGTTCTTAATGTTTGATAAAATTAACTAATAAGGCTATCTGGGCCTGAATTCTTCTTTAAGGGAAACTTTATTATAAATTCAAAAAATTGCTGGGGGGAACATAGCTCAGTGGCATAAGCACCTCCCTGGCAAGCACAAGGTGCTGATCCTGGTACCAAAATGAAAATAGATAAATAAAGAAAAAACAACATTACTCAAAAAACTTCTTTTTGAGTTACTTTCTTTTCTTTTCTTTTTTCTTTTTTTTTTTTTTTTGTCTTTTTGAGACAGGGTCTCGCTATGCAGTTGAGGCTGGTCCTGCGCTCACTTTTGTAGCCCAGGCTGGTCTCGAACTCGCACCAATCCTCCTGCCTCAGCCTCCCAAGTGCTGGGATTACAGGCGTGAGCCACCACGCCCGGTGAGTTACTTTCTATATTAGAAGGAATTCGTTAATTTCCTCTAGTTTGTCAAAATTATAGCCATAGAGATATTCACAATATTCTCATTTTCTTTTGAAAAAATAAACTTCTATTTTGAAATTTTTAAATGGATAGTAGCAAAGTGACTACAAAAAGTATACATATGTCTCACTGTTTTAGATTCCCCTAATACATTACCACTGGAGATTTGTCAAAACTGAGAAACCAATGTTGTTACATAATTACTCCATAATTACTAACTGAACTCCAGATTTCATTGTGATTTCCACTGGAGTGTTCACTAATGAGAATGAGTTCTTCATTGTATCCCAAGATCCAATGTAAGACTTCATATTACATTTAAACTTCATGTTTCCTTATTCTTCTTTAATCTATAATTATTTTCTTGGTCTTTTCTTTTTTTTTTTTGTCTTCTTTTTTGAGACAGGGTCTCACTATGCAGTTCAGACTGGCCTTGAGCTCACTTTTGTAGCCCAGGCTGGTCTCGAACTCACACTGATCCTCCTGCCTCAGCCTCCCGAGTGCTGGGATTACAGGAGTGCGCCACCACACCCGGCGGTCTTTTCTTTCTTCTTGTACCAGGTATTGAACTCAGGACCTTGCACTTGCCAGGCAGGAGCTTACACCACAGAGCTATCTCCCTGGCCCCTAGTCTTTCCTTTGTTCTTTACGATCTTGACAGTTTTGAGGAGTACATATTAGGTACTTTATAGGATATCCCCAAATTTGATTTTAACTGAAATTTCTATCATGACTAAAGAAAGTCTTTGGAAAGAATGCCATGGGGATGAAGTATCCTCACTGTCTCACACTAGGGATTACACGGCACTCTCATGCCAACACTGGTGATGTTAAATGCATCAGTTGGTTAAGGCAGCATTTGGTCATTTCTATGCTAGTTATAATTTCTCTCTTTACATGCTTTAATTTTTAGAAGCAAACCACTATGTCCAGCCACATACAAGAAAAAATACTCTTCTAGAAAGAAGAGTATGCACATTTATTACTTAAAATTCCTTTACATGGAAGATTTGTCTCTTCACCCTGTGAACTTTCCAAATTAGTGACTGCATTAGTGCATTAGTGACACATGACCTTCTACATACTTTTATTTTTTTTAATCTATCTGAATCTTTTAAATTTTTTTTGTGGTGCTGGAATTGAATGCAGGGACTTGTGCTTGCCAGGCAGGTGCTGTGCTACTGAGGTATGTCCCCAGGCCTGAATCTTTAAAGGAGAATTCTTACTGACTGCATGCAACTGGATTTTGCTTTTTTAAAAATTTTAATAATTCTTTTCATTTCCCTTCCTTTCTTTCCTCCTACCCCTGCCTTGTTGTCCACCCCCCCCCCCCCCCCGTCTTTTTGAGACAGGGTCTCGCTATGCAGTTCAGGCTGGCCTTAAGCTTACTTTTGTAGCCCAGGATTGTTGAACTCACACTAATACTCCTGCCTCAGCCTCCCGATTACAGGTGTGTGCCACCACACCTGGCTTGTTGCCCTTATTATTTTAACATTTTCTTCCCATTTCCCAATATCAATTATACATTATGGTCCCTTTTGGTTTTTTACACTGGATTTTTCTTTCTTTTTTTTTTGTGGCTGGCTCAACCCACCCTTGAGGTGGTGCTGGGCATCAAACCAAGGTCCCTGCATGCTTGCCTAAGCAGGGGCTTTAGACCACTGAGCTATCTTGCTGGCCCTGGATTTTGCTTTTTAATGTAATTTAGCAACTTCTTTTAACTGGAGTATTGAGACAATATGTTTAATGTCAAGATTGCTGGGCAAATCTGTAACCTTGCTAACTTTTCTATTTGCTCCATCTGCATTTTGTTCATTTTTTCCCACAATAAAGTTTTGGACCTTTGATCTCAGTTTACTAACTATATATCCTGATTTTTTCTTATGATTTTTTCCTTATGGTTTCTCTGACTTTTATAATATGCATCTTCAAATTAATGTCTTCCTTTGAATAATAATTATACAACTTTACCTAACATATAAGAACTTTTAATTAAACAACATGCTTATATTTGCTTCCCTTGTTCTGTTCTTTTTGCTCTTGTGGTCATTTCTATATAGTGTATGTATTAATATACAATATGTCATTTTTATTTAAGTACTCAGTTGTCTTTTTTTTTTTTTTGTCTTTTTGAGACAGGGTCTCGCTATGCACCTCAGTTGTCTTTTAAGGACATTAAAAATAAAAAATTAGTTCTTACATTTAGCTATGTATTTATAATTTCTGGTCCTCTCTTCATAGCCTATCATCTTTTTTTTTTTTTTTTGCCGGACTGGGGTTCGAGCTCACAACCTTGTACTTGCCAGGCAGGCACTTGCGCCATGGAGCTATCTCCCCAGCCCTGAGCCATAGCCTATAATCTAAGTTTTTTCTTTTTTATTCTACTTCAAGGACTTCCTTTGATATTTATTGTAGCTCCAGTCTGTCAATCATTCCATTATGTTTTCACTTAAGTGGTTTCTGACAGTACTTAATTCTTTCTTGTACAGTATCTTTTTTCTCTAGCTAATTTGAAATTTTTCTCTTTATCACTGGTTTTGAGCAATTACCATGATGTAACAATGTGGGACCAGTGTCAAAGGGAATGGGGATTGAACCCTGGTCCTTGAGCTTGCCAAAGCAAGTGCTTCATTCGCTGAGTTATCTTGCTGGCCCTTGCTTTTGTTTTTTAAAGACAAGCCTTCACTATAGTTCAGGGTGGCCTTGAACTCACTATGTGGCTCAGGCTAGTCTTATGCTTTTGGTGATCCTTTAGCCTCAGTCTCAAATCATGGGACTACAGGGTTGTGTCACCATGCCTGGTTTGTCAGTTCTATACCATTCCTAAGTCTGTTTATATTGATATATTTTTCTCTTCTTATAGGTTATTTTCCTGAATTTCAACATGTCTTGTACTTTTTTTTTTTCAATTCTTTTATTGTTTAAATTTAACAATGGTTATATTACATATTTTCATCATCGGATCAGTGTCTTGTACTTTTAAAACAAGATGCTGCAAATAGATAATGGTATGATGTTGAGTTCTGGATTTTGCTATCTTCTTTTAAACATGGTGGAAGTTGTTTCTGAGGACAGGTTATATTTCTTGCACATCTAGCCAATATTTTTAAGTTTTTAGAGTCTTAAATGTTTGTTTAAAATTTATTAAATTTGAACATATATACACACAAATGTACTCACTGCAACTTAGAAAACTATGACCAACTTGAATTCTTTATTATGTAACTGGCACTCATCTAAATGCAGCATATTATCAGCATTCCTATAGACCTCTCCTACGTTCCTTAAGGCTTGATTTCATGGTTTGTTAGGACAGAGATAAAATAATCATTATGGCTAACTTATACCATCAAGTCATGACCTTCTGAGGTCTTTAGTGATTGTCCTCAGTGACCCACTGGGGTCTCTGCCTTGGGTGGTCAGAATCTGAGTGATTCCCAGGTCGCTGTGAGCTTTGGAAACTGTTCATCTTACAGGTCCATACCAGGAGTCTGACCCTACACATTGGCAGATTGGTCTTTAGCAGGTTGGTTCAGATTTCTGGAGCTCTCTTGTGGCGTACTCCTGTCTAGTACTCTCAACCATAAACTCAAATCTTTTCTGTGTCAAACTCAGATCTTTAACTTTTCAACTCAATAAGACCACTGCTTTGTTTTGCTGGAGACATCATTCTGGTGCCAGTGTGTGACAAAGGCCAAGGTCAAGAGCCAAAGCCTCATCTGACTTATTTCCTTTCACCACAAGACCATACCCCTTATTGCTTATCTGCCAATCTGGGATGGAATTTTTTCTTGGCTGGCTCAGGCTGCCTAGGGTGGGTCTGGGGGATCAAACCGCTGTCCCCTGTGCCTGACTGGGATTGTCCTCCCAGGTGCTTAAACTACTGAGCTAACCCAAAAGCCCCCAAGTCTGTCAATCTGAGAAAACAATTGTTCACATATTTGAAAGTTTTAATAGTTAATAGTGGGAAGGTTAATCCAGTTCCAATTATTATGTTTTGGCTAGAAGCAAAACCAAGGCTTCTTAGAACAGAATTTCTAGCATGGATACCATATTTTGCAAGAGTTCATCTATCAGAATAAGCCAACTGATATGTGCCTATCCTTCCATCTATCTATTGATGATTACTAGGTCATTAGGAAACAAAGATGAATAAACGGTTCCTACCCTCAAAAACTCCTAAGTAGGAAAGCCAGAAATGGGTACTACATGATTTAGCCATATCAAACTCATTTAAAGGGGTCAAGGAAGGTTTGACAGCATAATATGTAAAAAAGGTCTTGAAGAGTGAGATTATTAGGTGGAATAGGACATGAGGGCAATCTCTGTATGAAAAGTATAAAGTTAGAAGAGAACGTGTAAGCTTGAAAGAATGACTAACAATTTCAAACACCTACAATGTTGAGTGAGAAGTAGGGAGGGGAGAGAGCTCAAACTATGAGAAACAGTCAAACAAAAAAAACCAGGAGCGGATCATGTCATATAGAAGGACTTTGAATGCCATGGTTGTCACCATCCATATCCTCACATTCTCATCCTTATCCATCTAGAATGCTCAAAGGATATATTTTTAAAATGTTATAGGCATTTCACTGAATTCCTACAACATTTCATGAAGAAATCTAGGCTCAGAGAGCTCACCCGAATCATGTGACAAGAAGCAGAATTTAAATATGGGTTGTTTATTAGATTCCAAGGCTAACAAAAATAAATTTGCCTTGAATCTACAGACAGGGGTAAGTCATGAAAGTATATTTTGTCTTTAGAGCAGTTTTTAGGTTCATTAACTGAGCAGTTTTAAGTATGGAGGTAATGCAGATTATTATTATTATTATTATTATTATTATTATTATTATTATAGGTCACTCTGGTGTGGGAAGAACTGGAGAGAGGCGGCTGGGTCAGATGAACTAGTCAGGAGGCTGCTACAAATAGTGTAGGATGGACATGGGGATCGGATTGGCAGACACTTAGGAGGGGTAGAGAGGAGGATGTGGGCTAGCAAAATGTTTAAGAAGAAGAATCTTTCATCAGCTCTGGTAAAAGGAGTGATTTTAAGGTCAACTGTGGACCAGCTGATACATTCAAAGTCCTAGGACCTGTGCAGGGAACGAGATGAGCAGAGATGAGGACAGAATTTTCCCTCTTGAGAACCTGTAACTCACATAGCATGACAAAATTAATTCTCTGAATTTACTGAAATACAGCAGTATTTTATGATCATATTCCCTCCCTATTACAATGGGTGAGGCAAGGGCCTCATATGGAAAACACTGCTGTGGAATGTTCTCAACACTCCTCCAAGCCAGTATGTTTAATGACGTTAAAAAGGCAACACCTTTATAGCATCCTCAAATGAACTGCTCAAACCTCAGCATGCTAAGAAAGAAGTTGGAGGTCTTGTTGCAAGCCGTTTATCAGCAAATAGGAATCTCTTCAGAATAGCACAGCATTGCTTGGACTTCTGACAATAATAGAGCACCACTGCTCACTAGGTTAAACACTCTTCCTGCCAGAGCCCACTCAGGTCCGGTATCAGTACCACATAGCTAAAACCAATGTGGGTTTCCTGTATTCTGGAAGCCACAAGAACTTTGTGGATCTTGATGGTCCAGCAACAAATGTCAGTTTGAAGTACTCTATCATCCTTAGCCTAAAAATCCTCTCAACCGGACTCTGAGTACCATTCTGGGGATGCTGTAACATTCTCTAGAGTAAACAATGACCTGGGACAGGGTGGTGACCCAAGCCCCAAGCAAGATCCCTAGATTCAGGGACTACCTCACAGCTTTCACATTAAAGTTATTAGAGAAACACAAGACTTGAAAAATAAATTAGTGTCTAACTTTTCGCACTGAGACTTTCTAACATAGTGAGAAAGAAACCACAGATCTTGGGCCACAGAAAAACCATAACTATCTCCCTCCTCTACCCCAAGGTCATGTTGTTTCCATGACATAAACTGCAGGAACCAGAACCTCAAGAGCTCAGTACTCACCACATCGTTTGGGAGGCTCTGGAGGTCATCAAAGGGAGTTTCCAGGGTGTTGGTGTCCACATTCAGAATCACAACATCGTCCAGGGCCATGTTTCGGACTTTCTGCAAGTCAACAAAGTCCAGAAAACAAAGTCATGGAAACATCATTAAGACGTGAAGGTACATCCCGTTGCCTTTTTCAAGAGAAAGGAATAGGGAAGGAAGTAACATCTGACTAAGCCTTATTTTATGGTGATCTCAATGTGAGGTGTACACATTTGCCACTCATTTAACTCTCACAGAAAACTCTTTTAAGCTTCCATAATCACTTCAAGTCCTGGGAGTTAAACTGCATTTCACAGGGGCTAAGTAACATGTCCCTGACCAAACAGCTAAGAAGTAAGAGAGATCTTATATCTGTCATCCTCTTTTTCTGTTTCTCTTTTCTTTTTATTAACAGAAGGCCTAAAGCTCTGACCTCAGGAATTCTGACATATAGGTTGCTCCTATGTCACCTTCTAGCCATTCCTCTCATTTACCAAAGGCTACCTGCCAATCTGTCCTTCAGATCTCATCATTTCTGGGGTGTGGAATATGGGAGTATAGCCTAGTGCAAAAATGTTAACATTTCCCTTGAGCATTAAGTAGGAAGGTTACACTCTTTAGCCTGGTTCCATTTTCCATAGAAATCAATAGCCCTGGCCAGAAGACATTTTTGTGTTGGCACAGTCACAGGAAGGATGAAGAAGACTCATGTCTTTGAGGTATTTGTACATGGTGGAAGTAGGGAGATGAAGGAGTATTATGGGGTTCCCTATTTGCCAGCAGCTTTCCAAAGTCTGTACCACTAGAAGATAGCATATAGCCCGAGTTTGAATATTCAATCCCATTGTTTATACATGTTCATTTTTCTCCTGCCTGATCACCTTCCTTGATCCCATTTAGTCCTCTCCCATCATATATAAACTTGGTCCTTATAGGCACTGTTTTTCAAAATTATTCTCTTTGTTTTATTTTACCTTTTTTTTTTTTTTTAATTTTACCCTTTTAAAGTAGGAAGACTTTGTCATTTATTGTCTAAACTTGGGGCAGTGGGAGAAGGGATGCTATACTGGGACAATAAGCACAAAATATAATATGGTCACCCCATGTACCCTATGCAGGAGGGACCAGTTTCATTATTAGTTACTCTCTGAACACACTGCACATGAATGTGCAGCTTATGTAATTGCCCAAAGATGCTGACTAGCAAGTTGGCTGAAATCTGCCAGCTCACCCCGAGCTGGGAAGCACCAGTAGAGGTGGGTGGGAGGTGCCTTTACCCAGTAACACCAAAGACTGCGACATGAGCTACAATGCAGCTAGACACTTGAAGACTGTGAAAGCCCACCTTTGCCAGTGCCCTGGAAATGGACAATTACAATGTAGTGGAAGCCTATAAATTTCTGCTCTGTGCTTTACTTGTTTTATCTCATTTAATTTTTATCAATCTCTGTACAGTTTATGTCCTACCTTAATGGAATGTTGTCTGAGGAGGTACAAGAGAGGTAAGGCAAACGGCCACTCTACAGCTCATATGCTTTTCACTGTACCATTTATCATCAGATACACTGAGACGGACCTCAGCATGCTTTGCTGAGGCCCAGCATCCTTCTGCCTGTATGCTTGCTCCTCTGCTAGGGTATGGGTCCCTCCTGGGGCTCACTTGTCTGGATCTCCACTGAATAATAACCAGTGGCTAGCTTGGTATGGTGGCACATGCCTATAATCAGAGTGTGGGAGGCTGAAGTAGGAGGACTGTCACACATCTGAGACAAACATGGGCTATATAGTGAGTTCAAGCCCAACCTGAAGTACAGAGCAAGGCCCTGTCTCAAAACAAACAAAGAAACCAACAAAAAAAACCAATGTCTGAAAACATGTTTAGTACTTAAGGCTTAGGAGATAGCTTGGTGTCCAGCCCTGCTACCACTGGAACCAGGCATGGAGGCACACACCTGTGATCTTAGCACTAGGGAGGCTGAGATAGGAGGATCACTACAAATCTGAACTGAATAGTAAGATCCTGTATTACACAATTAAAACAAAATTAAAAAGATAAGTACTTTGCAAGTGTCTGCTGATACTAGTTGATGTTCAAAAGGCAGTCTCTAGAATATAGTACCAAATTAACATGTCAAGATTCTTTCTAGAAAGAGGGTAGAACTACATTGGTCAGAAGCCTCCTACAGTTGAAGGGCCGGCCAGTTAGCTCAATGGACTAAAGTGCCTGCTTAGGCAGATGCAGGGACCAGGGGTGCACTGAGAGGGTGATTGAGACTGGGTATGGTGGCACGCACCTGCAATCCCAGTGCTTGGGAGAGCAGGACCCTGGGCTATCACTACAAGTTCAATCTGTGTAGTGAGACCCTGTACTAAATACATTAAGAAGATGATGATGATGATGAAGAAGAAGAAGAGGAAGAAGAAGGAGGAGGAGGAGGAGGAGGAAGAAGAGGAGGAAGAGGAGGAGGAGGAGGAGAAGGAGGAGGAGGAGAACGAGGAGAAGGAGGAGAAGGAGAAGAAGGAGGAGGAGGAGAAGGAGGAGAAGGAGAAGGAGAAGGAGAAGGAGAAGGAGAAGGAGAAGGAGAAGGAGAAGGAGAAGGAGAAGGAGAAGGAGAAGAAGGAGAAGGAGAGGAATTCTGAAGTTCAAAACCTTTTCCAGGAAGTAGAATTTTGGAATCTTTTCACTTAGGACCATATATTCCAGCTGCTTCTGCTACTAACTTCTTCAGGTGTTTGGGCCAGTCCAAAACTCATCAATCAGCTCAAAAAACATTAAGGGCTCAACATGAGCTAAGAATCAGAGGGGAGATCTGATCACTGTCTAACAATTTCATTTCTCTTTCAAGCCCCACCACTGAAAGCAACAGTTGCTTCATTTATAGGGTAAATAGCTATCAGCAATGGTGAAGGAGTTGGTAATAAACCCTAAGGTTTGTACAGTACCTTTGTCTTACAAAGAGCAATTCTCATGTTGCAGAAGAGGACTTTAGGACTTGTAGGGAACCCTCCTATCTCCTTAGCTGCTTCACTGTACAACTCAGCAGGTAAATGCTTTGCAGTGTGCTTGGTGTCTGAATAAACATCATGAACAGCATGAACAACAATGTGTGTCTTGTTTCCAAGCTCACAAAGCATGGCAACAGACTTTTTAATTTCTATCAGTACAGCTGGAACTAAGATATCACCATCCTCCTTTCAGAGATGAGACCGAGGTTCCAAGCAGCGAAGCAGTTTGTCTAAGGCTATGTGTCTACTAATTGGGATCTTAACCTGTGAATTTGGAATAGCTTGATCACCCTCCTTCTCTCACTTTCCCCAGCCTACCATGAAGATTAAGAGAACTCAATAAATAGTAGCTATTACTAATACTTTTAATACACAATAGCTACTGCCAGTTAGAAAAGCTGCAGTGGCAATTGGCTTACAAGCAGAAATCTTGTGGGTCCCTTGGCGGTAACTGCTTGGCTCTCTCTCTGAAAGCTGAAGACAGTTACAGGAAGCAGAGTCAAAGTGACAGCAAGGATGCCAGCCTTGAGGATGGCACTGAGGGCTGCTGCACCTTAGCATCACCCACTTTGCCTCATTTGACCTTCCAAATAGAAGAGGGCAGGAGGCCATGGCCACTGGACAGAAACCTCGGGGGCTGAAAGGCTCCATGAGTGGATGTTGATTCTGAACCAGAATTAGGCCTTGTTTCTGTGTCCCCAGCACACAGACCAGGCCTTGTAGGCTCTCCACTGCTGGGCTAGAGCCGGCTTTTGATTTCTTACCACTCCTGGTTGGAGGACTTGCCAGTTAAGCTGTGTGGAGTGTTTACTTTTTCAACAATGTCAGCAGGCTGAAGAAGAGGAAAAAACCTGGCCCTTTCTCCTGACTTAGTAGGCCAGGGTCCCCTTAGAAACCAAAATGCCCCTAGCACCAGGCTCCAGGCAGGAGCTGGGTCAGCACAGCTTCCTCTTGTAGAACAATGCTGCCTTCCTGGTGGCAAGGCCTCTTCCAAAGGGGCTGGCACAGGCTCAAGGGCCTTCCTGAAGCTCAGTGTTCCCAAGGGAAGAACTGGAGGCCAGCTTGGCTGGATGGTGCCCTATCCCTGAAAGGCTCAAGGAAACAATGAGTGAAGAAAGGCAAGAAAAATTCACACTCAGGCTGCAGGGTTGGAAGTGCTGGTGAAGAAGGAAGCCGGACAATTGCCAGGGCCATCTTATTTAATCTTAACTAGACATGAGGGAGAGACTAGTAAAGCCATGGTAAGAAGTAAGAAGGTGGAACAGGGGGCTCATAGGTTAGCAAACTCCTCAAAACTATACAGCTAGAGAGGCAGAAGAGCTGGCTCTTGAAAACAGTCTGAAGACATCAAAGATCTGGATTCTCAGGTGTGTAGTACATGTGTGGTGCATGTAGTCATACCAATGTCTTCACAGCCCGCTTTCCCTTATACAAAGCAACACTCACTTTTTGTATGATAGGTATTATATCATAGAGAAATGAGAAAGAAAAGTTCAAAAAAAGGAAAATTAAATGTTACTGTAAGCCGGGCGTGGTGGCGTACGCCTGTAATCCCAGCACTTGGGAGGCGGAGGCAGGAGGATCGGTGCGAGTTCGAGACCAGCCTGGGCTACAAAAGTGAGCTCAAGGCCAGCCTCAACTGCATAGTGAGACCCTGTCTCAAAAAGACAAAAAAAAAAAAAAAAAAAAAAA